>CAUYRT010001367.1:0-27423 GCA_963574885.1 Lepilemur ruficaudatus
TTTATTTCAAAATAGATGTCACTTCTGCACGTCTACATGAGCTTTTCCTCACGTGGCCCACATCATCTTCACGGCACATCACCCACTATCGCAGGATTCTGGGGAAGCAGAGACATGACATCACCCCATGGCATTTGCTCCCACACAGAAAGGTCGCCCTCCCATTTCCTTGAGACCCTGGGATGTGTTTGCAGCAGGGAGGGCCTGTGGGTGGATGTTCCCATCTTCCCGATGTGGGTGAGCATGAGGGTCTAATGACACAATATGCACCTGGAGAAAGAGACCAGCAGTTACAGTCTTGTAAGGTGGATTTAGTGTCAACACTGACACTGGTGCCCTCCCCCTATTACTCTGACTTTCTGATCTTAAGAAAAAAGAACTGAAATATTCATGCCATTCTCTCTGTCACTGAACATTGAAGATACCCAGAAGCCACGAGAGAGCTGCTGGAGCTGCTGGAGACGTCTGTACATTTTCACAGCAAGGACCTGTTTGCATATGATCTGCATATAGACATGGATGAAAAGACTTAAACGTGTGGCACGGGAATATTTCCTCCTATTCCGTGGGTTGTCTCTCCTGATAGTGTCCTTGGCTGTGCAGAAGCTTTTTAACTAGATCAGGTCCCTTTTACTTATTTTTGTTGTTGCTGTGATTGTCTTTCTGGTTTCGGGGATGGACACCCTTGAATCTCTGACTCAGGTGGTGTGAAGGCAATACATGTAACCTAAACATTTTTAACCCCATAATACTAGGAAAAAGAATATGCAAAAAAATTAAATTAAAAAAATAAAATTATACAATTTTCATAAAAGTTAATAAACCTGGTGGGTTTATTTGTACTGTTACATTTAAAAATTTTATTTTATTTTAATGGACAAATAATGCATATATTTAATCTCACTTAATCTGCTTTGATATATGTATACCTTGCATATTGATCAAAATAAGAAAACTAGCATATTCCTCATTCAGAATATTTATCATTTTTATCATTTCTTTTTTACATTTCATAATATTATGGGGGTACAAACAAATATGCCTTTGCCTCGCCCAAGGCAGGGCTACAGGAGTGCCCTTCCCCCACACAGTTCACATGGCAATCCATTAGTTGTGAGTTTACCCTCCTCCATGCCCCAACCTGTCTGGCATCCACTGAATATTAGTAACATGTGAACACCTCAGTTTTGATCAGCTAGTTCCAATTTGATGGTGAGCACATGTGGTGCTTGTTTTTCCATTTTTGTGATACCTCATTTAGTAGAATGGGCTCCAGCTCCATCCAGGATAATATTAGAGGTGCTAGATCACCATTGTTTTTTGTGGCTGAGTGGAACTCCATGGTGTACAGATACTGCACTTTATTAATCGATTCATGTATTGCTGGGCACTTGGGTAAAATATTATTTATTTTTGATTGACAAATAATAATTATATGTATTGAAGGGATGCAATGGGATGTCAATGCATGTATACATTGTGGAATGATCAAATCAGCAGAATTAGCGTGTCCATCATCTCAAATATTTGTTATTTCTTTGTAGCAAGAATATTTAAAATCCTGTTTCAGCTATTTTCTAATGTGCAGTACATTATGATTAGCTATAGTGATACCGTGCAATAGAACAGAGAGCACTCTGTGAGCGACCCAACTAGAAATCCAAAATATACTAAAGTAATATATGTTAAAATATAAAAGGGTGTTGCCTGGCTTTTGGTCCTCTTCAACAAAGGCTCTAAGTATCTTACTCACTGCAGAAATTCACCCGTTGACAATGCTTCATATCCTTAAAACTGAAGCACAGATTACTATTATATCTAGGAATGCCATAAAAAAATTTTAAAAAGTAACCCCAGTTTGTTCTTTTTGCTTAAGATTGCTTTTGCTATACGAGGTCTTTTCTGGTTCCATACAAAGTGAAGAATTATTTTTTATAGTTCTGTAAAGAATGAAGATGGTACTTTGATGGGGATTGCATTTATTCTCTAGATCACGTTAGGTAATATAGACATTTTAACAATATTGATTCTACCAATCCATGAACAAGGCAGATTTTTCCATCTTCTTACATCTTCTACAATTTCTTTTTTTAGTGTTTCGTAATTCTCCTTGTATAAGTCTTTCGTATCTTTTGTTGGTTGTACGTAGATACAGTTGGAGCACTATGTATGTACTCTATGGACTACTTTGACAGAGTAGATTTTTGAATGTAACAAGATAGGTCAACTTGAGTGGTAATATATTTTGGGAGATCAGCTCACTATAAATTGTGACGGTAAACATTATACTGTAAATGCTTTGTAGTTTTCCCCCAATAAAAAAGAAAAAAAAAAGAATTCTACAAAAAGACATTTAAAGACTATTTTGTGACATTAAATATGTGTATGTATGTATGATATATATATATATATATACACATATACCTCTCTCTCTCTCTCTCTCTCTGTGTTTGTGTTATTGAACACAATTGAAAACATGCTATTATAGCTCTTAACTCCCACAGTGGAGTCAGATACACTTGGTCCAGACTTGGGCCCTGGTTGAGCAAATTATTTATCTTTAATGAGACTGAGTGGGCTCATCTTTAAAATAGGGATCAAAGCTAATTCACAAGAGTGTTGTGAACACTAAATGTCGTAGTAAATATCAAGTGTGTGGCACAGTGCCTTGGCTTGAATGCTTATAATGTATGCATTCAATAAATAATAATTCCTCATTTTTTCCTGCAGAGATTTCTCAGGTTAGGTTACACTCCATTTATATCCTTTTCAGCTTTATAAAACACACTGTCATTGGATTTGATTCTTCCAGAGTGTTTCTATTCACATTTTTCTCATAAGCACTACAAATTTACCTGAAACGTGACAGATACACAAATTTGGTAACTTAGCCCCTCCACACAAAATAAATAAATAAAAGGAAATGAAATAAATTATAGAAACTCTCATGCATCTATTTGTGGTCAAAATGTTTTATTAGATTTTATAACAAAATCTAAAAACAATATCAAGTAAGAGTGTGTATGTGCTTCTTAGGTAAGTAACTGGATGAGGATATGTTACAATATATTGAGTTTGGTCTGTATGGAAATGCCTTTCAGATGCTGTCATGATGTAAAAATGTAAGGTGGACAGAGAAGGGGAGAAAGGGTCTGACAGGCAGAGTATGAATTGTGATCTGCAAACCTGGATCCAGATGCTAGCCAGGAGAGATGCTCCATAGCTTACAGTGAAAAAAAGAAAATCTGGAAATTCCTTACATTGAATATTATTCTTATTATACTGTTTCATTCTGATTCACTTAGTGAAAGCCTCAAACTTATTTGGCATGATATTCTCAATAGTAGAGACAAAATTACAATGACTTGTCATTTCTATCTTCTTGAATTCTCTTTCCTAGGTGTAAAACACCTTTGCAAAGCAAAGAGAAGACAGTAATTCATCCAGGAATCCAATGAGATGGAGCATCAGGATACAAGCTGTAAAGGTCCCTGCCTGCAGTAAAAAAAATAAAAAACAAAAAGAAAAAGAAAAGAAAAGAGAAAAAGAGAAGGAGAAAAAATAGAGAAAGAAAAAGGAAAGTGAAAAAAAAAGAAAAAAGTATACTGTAAGCATTTAGCAAGTTGTTAAACTGTGCTTTAGAAAATTACTAATAGAACAGAAGATTCACCCCCTTCATTCACTGATCTTCAGGTAACTGTAGTCCTAATCTTAGAGGTGAATCTTCTTCCTGGAAGGAGGGAATTCAATCTCTGGAGCAGTTCTCACTTAAGGGACTAAGAATGCTGAACTCAAGTACCTGGAAAGCCTGCCTGAGCCCCTCTAGGTTTTAAGAGAAGTAGCCTAAAGAGGAATTTTATTAGGGCCTAAAGAGCAGTATTTCAGTCGGCATCACCTGCTGCGATCCAGAGGCTGTGGTCTTTGCCCCACCCCTGTGTGTGTGTTCATGGATGTGTTTACCTATTTTGACAATTTTCTGGGATTTTATGTAGAGCAAATGCCTGTCTGGGAAGAAATTTCTGTGTATTTAATACAAATATGAATGAATCCTTCATAAATAACCCAAAACACATTTAGAAAACAGAGCACTTTAAGTTGTGTTTCACAGGTTTTACAGTCTATACAAGGCTAACATCCAGAAACAACAACATCATCATTTTGGTTTGGAGATATGGTAAGAACTACTTTAAATACTTGCTTACCTGAAATCATGTTGATAAATATATAATAAAAAAACTCAGTTAGGCTGCGTGAGGTGGCTCTAGCTCTCTGGGAGGCCCAGGTAGGAGGATTGCTTGAGCTCACAAGTTACTTAGGAGTTGAGACCAGCCTGAGCAAGAGCAAGACCCTGTTTCTACTGAAAATAGAAAAATTAGCCAGGTGTGGTAATGCATGCCTGTAGTCCTAGCCACTTGCAAGGCTGAGGCAGGAGGATCGCTTGAACCCAGGACATTGAGGTTACAGTGAGCTATGATGATGCCACTGCACTCTACCTGGGGTGACAGAGTGAGATTCTGTGTCAAAAAAACAAACAAAGAAACAACCAAACAAACAAACAAATAAAGAGCCTGAGTTAGAATTTTGAAATATAGTTTAACATCAGCCCATGTTCTTTGAAACCCTTTTTTTAAAAAAGAAGTAATGTCTCATTTAATATGTCTTGTACCAAACAGATTTCCACATAACAATTGAGCTATCTGAAATTTCTAGTTTACAATAAATTGTATATATTCACGGCTATATATTAAAGCAAAGCAAGCAATTTTACTATAAGGGACTAGAAACTTATCTTAGAAACTGTATAATATATATTTTGCTTAGGCTATTTTAAATTGGAGGATGTTGTATAAGTTACCTTTTATTTAGTGAAAGTGAGGAAGGAGAAACAAAAATAAATATTTCCTTTTTGCTTTTGCTCTTCATTCAAATTGAGAAGCAAAAATCTTGAGAAGAAAAACAGCTTATTTTAAAAGTTTTAGTACAGAAATCTATAAACAATGTGATTATCCTTTCAAGTAGATGGTCTTAAATGGCAGATCCTGGATTCAATAATGGAGCCACTATGTCTTATACATTAGCGTTTTCTAAAAAGCAGTCCAAAGATCAAATCAAGGGAGAAATTCCAACATGAAAGTTACTAAAATAAAAAAAAAAATCAAGCCCAAATCTCTCCAAATGTATTGTTATTCTTCGGACCGATAATTAAAAAAAGCATTACATACTTAGTTCCAGAAATTCTCCATTTCCATTATTGCTGGAAAAGCCATCTAAAAAGCACTTCAAGTTGATGATGTATGTTGTTTACTCTCTTGAAAAAACATCCTCTCCAAATAGGGGGAAAGGTTAGAAATGATTTGTACTGCATTGATCAATTTATCTGAGTTGTCTTTCGACAGATTGTATTAATGGAACTTCATTTTCTTTTATTCAGTTGACGGCCAATTTTTCGTTGTCTCTTAAAAAGATCAATGAACATGTCTCGCCATCTTTTCACAAAACAAGATGATTTTCCCCTTAAACTTTAAAAAAGACTTTATTATTTTGTTGTAATAGATTTTTGTCCCCCTCTTTCTTGCTTTCAACCCCCTGCAGTGCGTCTACTTATGCCTGCCTATTCTTTTATATCTCTTTGTAGTTTTGACTTCACTACCTTAAATTTCACTTATTTTTTTCATCATTCTGGGTGCCACAGATATCTTCAGGGACAGCAGTTTCTCCGCTCTTTGGCTGCACTGGGTGGATAGACTGATGGTGTTCACTACCGCGATGAATAAACACAATCAAAACGAGTGTCCAAAACAAGAATGCATTTTGATTGGGGCACTATGCATCACATCTTTCACATTTCTCAAAAATGAAAGCTTGCCGCTTTCACCAAGACTAGGTGGGCACAGTTGATTCTCTTTCTATACTAGGAGGGTAGGGCAACTAGTAGCCTTCATTTGCATTTCTTTAAATTCAGAGTATGTTTCTATGACTGTAACTGCATCTTTCTGGCTTATGGAAGAATTTTTTTTCTGTTTGTTTTTATTGCAGTGGAAAATATGAAAAGCACAGAGACAGCAAAACTTAATTCATCTACTTGTCTTTTCCCTGTACATGCTCATGCTGATGCCTAGTTTCTTCTATCCCTCTTCTGCCCCTCATCATAAACCTCACACTCCTTTCCTGGCATAGCACGTGCTCAGACTATTGGCATTTGTTAGGGGCAGCCATTTCTGGAGAGGATTGGTACGTAGCGGTGGAAATCATGTGATACATAGTAACTTCTCCCAACCACTCTACCCTGAAATGACAAACACCCGGTGAACAACTCGAGTCCTTTGTCAATGCATACACTAAGCACAGAGTGGTAGAGATATCTCCATCTTGAGCGCAGTATTGCATTTCTTCCTTACAGACTCAGAGGCATTCTTGAAATATATTCTAGGGAGAAAACAAAAGCAAAAAGAAAAACAGTATTAGTACATTCATGTATGCGTTTCTTTGCAAAGTCATGACAGCAAAACAATGTTAAGTTCTGAATCCCTGAATTAAGGGGCTAGTCCTAAATCATTGCTCATTAGGGAAGGGGTTACCCATGTTTGGCTTAGGATCAATCACAAATAGCCCTTCACTCCCAGGACCCCATAGTATGTGGAGGAGAATGAATGCATATCTGAAGTGATGGTGTTTTCACAGGGAGGAGGAAGGGCAGTGAGTTGTTTCCTTATCTTGGGGATTATCATCAATATCGCTTAAGGCGGACATCTAGGCATCATTCAATTATTCCTCCCTCTTACTTAATCCACATATAATCAGTCACCAGGTCTTATATATTCTCTTTCCTAAATGTCTCATATCCATCACCTTTTCTATTCTTTTTGCCATTTTCTTAGTTCAGGCTTGCATCATTTCTCACCTGCATGACTGGGTCAGCCTCCCGACTTGTCTCGTTTGCTCCAGCATAGCCCTTGAAATGATCCCCCACACTCTGCCAAAATAAGCTTCCTAAACTGCACATGTGATCATATTATGTACTCCTCAAACTATTGGGAAGCTCCGTTAGTTTCAGGACAGCACTCACCTCTCCTCTCTCTGCCATTTCTTCTCTCTCGGGCTTCCCCTCAGCCCCCTCTCCCATGCACATGACCCTACAGTTGTAGGGACTACTTGCAGCTCCTCTCTTCCTCCTGATAGTTTACTGAACTTTTCCTTTGCCAAGGATATTCTTCCCCTCTTTTCCACCAAGCAATTTCTTACTTGTTTTCAAAGGCAATATATGTGACATAAACATTTGTACCCCTATAATATTCTGAAATTAAAAAAAAGGAAAAAAAAATATAAAAATTAGTTGGGGGAAAAAACTGAAACAATGCAAAAACAAAAATGTAGCTTAAATGCAGTCAAATACAATATTACTTTCTTAGAAGTCCCACCTAGACTTCTGAGTGCAATAAAATGCTCCTTTTCTACGCTTTCATAGCAGCCTCTGCTACACCTTCATAAAACTGTCCACAGCTCTGTGATCATTGGCTTAGTTGATACTGGAGGCTCTGGTGTTCCCTTAGCTTTGATTCTGTGGTACACAGTGTTTGGCACGTAGTAGACCCTCAATAAATAGTTTCGGAATGTTAAATGAGAGATTTGGACTGAATATCTGTCTTTGACGGGCTTTTTTGACTGTGAATCACAGAAATATCCCACAACCAATGGAGTAGTAAAGGGGTATTTACCTATGAGAAAGGCTGAGTATCATGGAACCCAGGGGTATGGATTAGCAGGCCCAATGAAGGCGGGTCCCCATGACTGAGCACTGGGGAACCAAGTCCCTTCCCTCCATCTCTTTAGAGTTATATGTTCTCTTGTCTTTGCTTCTCTTTGCCTACCAACATCATTCTTCTCTACCTCTGCAGGCCAGTTTTCCAACCTGCTCTGGTTTAAAGGCATTCAAGCCTAGTCCAGTCCTAGCTTTACATAGCATTCTAATTCAGGAACTCATTCAGCATTACTGGTAGCACTGAGTCTTCAATCCAAAGTCTCCATTGAGAGAGACCAATTACCCCAACTTGGGTAAATGTCCACCACTGGCCCAAGAAGGGCTGAATCAGGCAGTAAAAAAATGCAGTGAACCGGCTTTTCCTATGGGTGTTGCAGGGGAAAGGTGGCAATTTTTATAGGAGGATGGTTGTGGTCTACTTTCAGGTGTCAAAGCAATGAATGGCAAATCCCAATTCCCCAATTTATTTAAGCAACTTCATAGGTCCCTATTTCAGAAAGGCATGCAGATCTTTTTTTCTTAATAATGTGCTTTCCTGACGTCCACTAAGCATGTTAGAAAGAATTGACCCATGTTATAACATCTGGTGATGCTGTCATTCCTCAGAATAACAGAGCAGGAAAGGCAAAACTGATCGACATTAAGCAGGTAAACATATTAAACCAGATTCATTGTTAGTGATTCGATAAAAATAGTGATGAGAATAATATAGTCCTAAACAAATTTGGCTTACTTGTGTTGTTGTGCTGTTGTTAATTAGTAATAATGATAAGGGCTTTGTTTAAGATGTGATTATATTTTGATGATACTCCTGTAAACATCTATCACTGAAATCTGCACCCGTCAAAGAAAGACATCTCTGGCTTAGGTACTGTGCTTTCACTTAAAAACAAACAAACAAAACAAAACAAAACTATCTTCTAAAGTTTATGTTATGGGCTGAATTGTGTCCTCCCCCAAATCCATGTGTTCAAGTACTAACCTCCATTATCTCAGACTGTAACTTACGTGGAAATAAGGTCATGGCAGACATAATTAATTAAGATGAGGTCATTCTAGAGTAGGGTGGGCCCCTTATCCAGTATGACTGATGTCCTTTTAAAAGGGGGAATTTGGACACAGACATAAGAAGATGGCAGAGATATGTACATATTTCTACAAGCCAAGGAATGTCAAAGATGGCCAGCAGACAACCTGAAGCCAAGTCAAAGGCATGGAACAGGTGTTTCTTCACAACCCTCAGAGGGAACCAAACCTGCTGACACCTTGATTTTGAAGTTGGAGCCCCCAGAACTGTGAGACAACAAATTTCTGTTGTTTCCACCACTTAGTTTGTGATGCTTTCTGCTGGTAGTCCTAGCAAAGTAATACCCACAATAAAATGAAATTAGAGTCGATAAGCTTGAAAATCATACAAATATTAGCTAAAATTAGCGACTCTAAGATAATCGCTAACTCTTCCAGAGAAACAAGTACATTTTTGAGATTAGCATGTGAAGTGTTCAGTTCCCTAATTGTAGTACAGCGTTTAGAGGCTCCTTGCTTCTGTGAATCTTTCTTGGAATGTTTTCCTTTCTTCTCCTCCCTCACTGAATTTGACCCAATTTTGGGGCACACATAATCACCACTCCCAGAAGTCTTCCACATTGAGACCGTACATGCTTTCCTACCTCAGTTTCCTGATCTATAAATCAAAGATACAATGAAAAATAGCCACTAGAATTTATGTGAAGACTGGGTGAAAAAAGCAAGTGCAGTGTTTAGTAGTCAAGTGACTGACACAGAGGAAATGCATAATAAAATTTATTATTTTTCTCAAAGTTAGAAAATATTTATAGTCCCCAATTTGTGTTTTGATACCCATATCCTGGGGTGATCGCCTACTATTTTCTGTTGGTTAAAGTCCATCTTTCCAAATAAATAATATTTCAAATATACCTATCATGTAAATAAATCATTTTTTGAAAAAAGAAATCATAGTTTTATATTTCACGTTTCTTCCACGCTATCCTCAGAATCTTGCATAATGATGAGCACACAGCATATACTAGGGAGATGAACAGATATGTGATGTATGAAGAGAATGATAAATTTTTCAAGCAAAATTGGAAATTGAAATAAAAACAATAACACTTGCAATAGCATAAAAATATAAAATACTTAGATATAAATCTGACAAAAGATGTACAAAATCTATGCAATGGAAAATAAAATGCATAGCTGAGATAAACTAGTGAAGGCATAAACAAATGCAGAGATACACTATGATTAGTTGAAGGACTCAATATTTTTAAGATGCCAATTTCCCCCAAATTGATTTATAAATTTACACAATCCTATTAAATATTTCAAAAGATTTTTGTAGGGCTTGACAAGATGATTCTAAAATTTACATAGAAATTCAAAGGATTAAGAAAAGCTAAAAACAATTTGAAAAAGAACAAACTTAGAGAATTTATACTGCCTGACTTCAAAGTCTATAAAGCCACAGTAATTAAAACAAAGTATGGTACTTATTTATAAAGATTGAAAAGACACACTCTAGACTAGAAGAAAATAATCACAAATTATATATCTCATAAGGGACTTGTATCTGGGATATATCAAGAGCTCTCAAAACTAAATAATAAGAAAAAAATGCAGTAAAAATGCGGGCCAAAGATTTGAACGGACACCTCACCAAATTAGATGTGGCCAATAGGCACATGAAAAGATGCTCATCACCATTAGTAATTAGAGAAATGCAAATTAAACCAACAAGGAGATACTTCCACACATCTATTCGAATGGCTGAAATCAAAAAACAAAAAAGACTGACCATGTGAAGTCTTAGAGAGGATGTGGAGGAGCTGGAATCCTTATTCACTGCTGGTTAGAATATAAAATAGTACAAGCACTTTAAAAAATGCATTGATACTTTTTGGAAAAGTGCAGCACATGCCTAATCATTCCTATCTTACCTATTACCCAAGAGTAATGAAAGCGTATGTCTAGTCAAAGACTTGTACATGGATGTTCATAGCAGCATTATGTGTAATAGCCAATAACGTGACACATCAAATGTCGACTAACTGATAAGTAGATGAACAAATTATGATATGTCCATACAGTGGAACACCACTCAACGATAAAAAAAGAAGTAACTACAAATACACACAATGACATGGATGATTCTCAAAATAATTTTTTGTGAGGGAAAGAAACTGGACGAAAGAGCATATATTGTGTAATTTTAATTTTTTAAAATTCTAGAAAATGCAAATCAATCTATAGTGGCAGAATGCAGGTCAGGTGGCTCAGTGACGGTGGAGAGGACGGTAGGAGGGAGGAAATGACAATGGGTGGCAGAGGGAACTCTTGGCTCATGGATACGTTCATTGTCTTGATTGTGGTGATCATTTAATACGCATGCCATAACTTACAAAATGGTGCAATTTGAGGGCAGTTTGATATGTGCCAATTATGCGTCTCAATAAAGTGGTTGAACCACCAAAAACGGTACCAAGCAACAGTAAATCCAACAAAAAAAACATGGATCTAAGGAGCCAGCCACACTGAAGTATGTCCTCTGCTATTTCCTTTTCATAAAGTTTGTGAGTAGACAAAACTAATTAAAGGTGATAACAGTCAGAAAATTGGCTCCTTTTGGGGAAGATGACTGGGCAGAGTAGGAGGGAAACTTCTCAGGGAAGAATGTTCTGTATCTTGATCTGTGTAGTGGTTATATATGAAAAAATAAAAAAGATGTTTAATTGACATAAAAAGGAATGCCTTTTAGAAACAATCAGATACAAAACAATGGAATGGAACACAAAGAACTTGACGTCTCAAATTATTTTTCTTTGAAACACTGATGCTTCCTGTCTGCTCCCTACTCCCTTGGACATTTTGATGCAATTAGCTTTGCAGAGGCTCTGAAGATTTTGCAATATAGGAACTTGCTTAACTTTGTTTAAAACTAGCATTTCCAAGACTTATTGGACCACTGACTTATTTAACACTTTTAAACAACTGATGGAACAAGTGTTCCAAAGGGATGTATTTTAGGAAATGCTAAGCAAGCCAATTAAAAATATAGCATTTAGAATCTATGGAAGTTCTGAGAGGTTAATTGTTTTTGTCAGAGCTCACACTCCTGCAAAGGTAGTGGCAAGACTGAAAATGCAGTGCTGTCTGACTCAAAGGCCGTTCCTTATCCCTCCCATCCTCACTTACCTTCTTTGGGCCTCAGTTTTCTCATCGATAGAATGAGGAGATGAGAACATACGTGGTGTGAGATAGCTATTGTGAATTGTGCTGCAATAAACGTTCAAGTGCAGGTGTCTTTTTGATAAAATGACTTCTTTTCCTTTGGGTAAATACCCAGTAGTGGGATTGCTGGATTGAATGGTAGGTCTACTTTTAGTTCTTTGAGGAATCCATACTGTTTTCCATAGAGGTTGTACTAATTTGCAGTCCCACCAACAGTGTTAAACCTTCCTTTCTCTCTGCATCCATGCCAGTATCTATTGCTTTTGGACTTTTTAATAAATGTCATTCTAACTGGGGTATGCTTATATCTCATTGTGGTTTTAGTTTGCATTGGAATCAACCCAAGTGCCCATCAGTTCACGAGTGGATTAATAAAATGTGGTATATATACTAATGGTAGTACTCCATTATGGCTGAGTACTACTCCTCAGCCATAAAAAAATGAATTAACATCTTTTGCAATAATTTGGTTGGAACTGGAGACCATTGTCCTAAGTGAAGTATCTAAAGAATGGAAAAACAAATACCACATGTACTCACTATTAAATTGGAACTAACTGAAGAGCACACATGTGCACAGAGGGACATAAAACTCAGTGGAAAGCAACCAGGGGGAGGGAGGAGGGAGGGAAAAGAATAAACCAATGGGTATTATGAACACTATTTGGGCACATCTATAGCCAGGATTCAAACAATACAAGAATGAACCATGTAACCTAAAACCTAAAATGATCCATGTACCCCCTTAATATTTTGAAATAATTTTTTAGAAATTAAAAAAAGCGTGAGATAGCAATTGGTACTTTCTCCATCTGTGTTTTAGGGAGGCTTAATGAAACTTTCTGAGCTTTAGATTCCTTGCTTGTAAAATGAGAATAATAACACCCCAACTGAGGCACTTGTCTTCTTCTCATTTTGTGATTTAAAAGATAGGCAGGTAAAATAAGACACTTTAAACAATTGTCCACACCCCCACCTCTCCTGATGCTTTACTACTCTGTTTGTCAAAGATCAGCAATTATTCTTCTGCATTGGGTTCCTGTCAAGGAATACCTTTAGACTTGGCACCCACAGATAGCCATTAAACATCCCACCTCACCCAACCAGCTTTACAAAAAAAAAAAATTTGAATTTGAATATCTAATGTATCTATTAATAAAGAGAATAGGCATCATTTATGGCATAAGATGTCCAATGATCATGCTACAAATTCACTTCTATAAAATATTACTTAATCTGATCCTCATAAAACTCTAGAGGAAAGTATTATTATGCCTATTTGCACATTACAAAAATAAATACTATAGTATTCAATAACTACCTAAACTTTGTATGTTTTAAGAGGTGGAATCATGGCTTAAACCACACCCCCTCCCTTTGAGTCTCTCCAGGTCACTGCTGGTTTGAGTGCTTCATTGTGATTTAAAAGGTGCTGGTGGACCAGGGATCTGTCTGAGGCTTAGTGCCCTATTTTATTTTATATCTTACAGATAAGAACATAACCCACCTATTCTGTATTTCCAAAGCCTTGTAATTCAGGAGTTTGGAAAATGTGTTTTTCATTATTTGTTTATGCCATTTATAAAATTCTTGGGATCTTTCCACATTTATCTTTGAGAAAAATAAAAATAACATCAAGTTTGATATGAGAGTAGAATAAAGAAGAGCATAGAAATCTACCTGTCCCATACCCAAATAAGCAATAAATAAATAAATAAAAGCCATGTAGCCTTTTTCTTTAACATCATGGAAGTTGACATTGAAAGGATGGCACTGTTAGTAAGCATAAAAAATTACTGCACACAATGCCCCTTTGTTGGCTTAACCACCTATGGCTTAACTTGTTGTCTTTAAGAGTTTGCTTTACAACACTTGAAGAGTACTGAGCAGACAGAATGGGTGTGACCTTCCTCCACAGTCTCGAGACCACATTCCAGAGAAGTCTGATAAGGCCAGTCTAACAGAGAAAAGATGAACATAACCGTCTGCCATTATCATTTTGCAGCAATAACTACTTTTTTTTTTTTTTTTTTTTTTTTACTCTTTATAACCTTAATGAAAGCTCAAGCCATTCATTCTTGGGGCCAGCACTTCTTCTTTCTTTCCTGCCATGCCCTTTTCTCTCTTGCAAAGTAAAATAAACTTGGTTCAAACTTATCCTAATCTTTGAGTCAAGAATTCTTTCTCATCCTGCATATGAGCTCGCTCCCTAACAGACATTATCATAATATGCCCTTCCAAAATATCAAGAAATAAAGGTGTGTTTATAGCAAACTAATTCATAATGCAAAACACATTTATAGTTGTACAGCAACATGTGACATGCACATCAGCTTAACTATATGAATAACCAACATGTTATCAATTGGAGTAGCTTCTAAACAATTATCTGAAAAATGCCAATTATTTTATAGAAATTAGCCAGTAATACTTACTAGCCACTTATTCATTTAAAAAACTCATAGTTTTTGACTATCTACTGTATATCACATCCCATGGTAGATGGACTTGGAAAGATAAAGCCATTCTTGATTCCTCACTTAAATAACATATTCATATATCATATTTTAAAGAAATTTTTAAAGCATTAAAAACTACAGGGTTATTAAAAAAGCCTATAAGTTTAAGAAAAATAAAATAAAATAAAATAATAAAATGTCAATAAATTCCAGTGGCCATGGTGCAAAGTTTTGCCCTGCCTGGTCCTCAGGGACCTGTCTAATCTTATCCAACACCACTCTGCTCTGACTATGTAATTATGCTACTTTTATGATGGCATCATATCACTTCTTTCCCACTTTTAATTTTCTTTAAATTATTAATATGTTATACAATTTTTAATATTATACCTTTTGATTTCTATAGTTTTTTTTCTTTTATTTTTATTCATAGTGTCACATGGTGTTAAGAAACAGTAGGCAAGAAATAAGGGTAACTAACAGCAATTGTGAGACTCCCTTGACCTAAGTGTTTATTTTCCTGACATTTATTGAAAACCTGATAGGTGCAGAGACCAGGTTAGATGCTGGATTAAGGAGCCGACCTTGGTAATTGGGTAACTCTGAAGCTTCTTGCCCAAGATCAGTCATGCCCATCAGCTCTGTTCATGAGTATACCAGATGAGCTTAGGAAATATCCCTTTTCTTAAATACCACAAACTATCCAGTCCCATGAGTCATGCCTAGTACTTTGTTAAACCATTTCATTTGGCACAGACAGCATAATATTTATAGCTTCTATGTTGGTAGAGTGACTGGTACATTCAAATATATAACTATCCATTTGATTTTATTCAAATTATAACTTTCCACAACATACTGACTCAAAAATGTTTCCTTCTTCCTTTCCCCTTCTCCTTTCTCTTTCTCTCCCTCCATTCCTCCTTCCCTCCCTCCTTCCTTCCTTCCTTTTTTCATTTTCTTCATTGTTGTCTAGGTTATACATGATAATCAAGTAGTTTACAACCTAGAGGGGCAAAGAGAAAAACCGATGAAAATATGAGAAGGGTAAGGAATGGGAGAATGTCACTCTAATTAAAGTTTCATTATTGAGATTTTGTAGGCTTATTTTTACAAGAGAACTATAGGCAATACTTGGTTGGCTACCATATTGTTACAATCAATCGTCCATGGGTTCTGCTAAGAAGCCAAGTTTTCGAGAAGGCAGTGGCCTTCAGTCACACAATGCACCTGACATACCCTATATAGTTTCCCAGGCAGAACAGACTGGTTTGCAGGCTGGATTGTGCTAAGCAATCTATTGAAGTTCTGATTTCTCTTATGAAAAGCATGATCAGTACACAATAAAGTGCTAAAGCTGAAGGGAAACTTGCTGATGAGAAACAAATGATTCTGCCATTTACATTGATTGCTAATTGATTAAAAAGGGACTAAGTGCAAACCTACATGATCCATTCAGAGAAGAAACAGATTGACTAGTGGCTGCAAAGTGTCTGCGTTCATCTTGGTCTATGAGGTGTTTCTCAGGAAGGGGTATTCTGGCCAGCAGAGATGGACCCTTTAGCATAAAGTTATGTTCATGCAAAGAATCTAGGCACGAGAGATACAGAACAGCATTTCTTAGAAGCATAGGGAGAGCTGAGCATTCTTGATTGTGGAACTATGCTAATTATTAGGTCTACATCAAGCAGTTTACCTAATTACCTATTTCTGAAAAATTTGTTGTGGCCATAATCCAAATCCCTGACATAAGTTTGAAACTGGGAAATTTGTTTTAGCAATGCCATAGAGAACTGAAGAAAAGCATTTTTGTTTTTTTCAGGTACAGTGGGCCCAGCAATGGACCAACACTATGAAGGAAGGCCCACACATGTGCCGCATCATCTCCATCTGAGTGAGGAGAAATAAACAAATAAACCACACATTTGTGGCATGAGAGAAATATGCAAGTTAATGTTCTCTTTGGTCTACAGGTAAGTGCAAGGACATAGCTTCTTATGACCTAGAACCCAACGCACGAGGTATAAAAGATTAAAGAAGAAAGAAGAGATGCCACCAGCTTTTAGCAGAGTATGTTATTTTTTAAAAGGGGATAGGGGAGTAACTTAAACACCCATCAGTAAAGGAATGATGAAATACATTATGGTAAAGACACAAAGTGAAATGCATATAAAGAATGAGATATTTCTGTTATTTATATAGGAAGGTGTTCAATATAATTGCAAGAGAATAAAGACAACACAGCTCACTGTCACAGAGAAAAAGTACACCTATATGTATATACGTATATGTACATATGTATGTGTATGTGTGTATGTTTAACTATAGAGAGATCTGTAAATATATAGGAACAATTCAGGAACAACAAACCTATAGGAGACAGTGGAAAGTAGGACTAGCTCTGGTGGACAGAAATTTTGCTTCCAGGTCAACCTAGAAGTGCTGTAATATGATTTCCAGAATGGCCTTCCTGTTAGGTTTAAGTTAAAGTTGGCTGCACATAAATCTGTGCATGACTGGGAAGGTGAAGTGAAACAGTTGTCCTTATGCTCAGAAAGTTGGGAGTAGGGTTCTCAGCCGCACCTCAGTCAATGCAAGTTGTCACTGACCCGCTGGACCTCTTTGCTGGCGAGGGGCAGGAGCTGGGCCCCTCTCCTCCAGCCCCTGCTGTCTATATTCCTTCTGTTTCTTCAAGTCTTAGGTCAAGTTCTTGTACAGATGTGTGGCCGAAGGTGTCAGCACTTTCTGTAGATCACCCCTGTGCCATCAAAGTTGCAGGCAGCGGGAGACAGAAATGACTCCCGTTTGCTCACAGGTTCCCGTTTGTCCTCACGAGTTTCAGCTTGTCCTTGCTCTCCCACTTTATGTCCAGCTTTCCTTCCTGACTTCGGGTCCTGCAGACCCGCACTGACTCCAGGCTCACCACAGATCCTGCAATTATGTGAGATTCAGTTCCTCTAATAATCTCCATGTTCTGTAGCAGTCACAGTGGCTACTGCCCTGACTGAATCCCAAACAGCACAATAGCAAAATCATTTCTCCAATATTTAGTAAATCAGGAAGGTCCGAGAGCCAGGAAAGGAGCCCCTAGAGCTGGTGCTTACTCATCATGTTCTTTATTTAACTTATCCACGCTGTGTGTAGGAGTGAGCACGTGCCTAGGCTGGTGGAGCATCTCAGAATTTCTTGCTGGGAATAATTTGGAAAACTTACAACCAGGCTTTGGACTCCGAGCAAAATTTGCTCAAACACCTCCTTATGGAAAATAAAAGTTTTGTTATCGTCCCCTCTCTCTTGCATGGGGAAATATCTGAAAAGCAGAAGTGTATATATTAACAATATCGTGCTTGTGCCACCGAAGTTCTAATGGTGTTTTCCTGAAATGTTTTTCTATCACTCTCAAACTTTTGGGTTTCTGTTGGTGATTGGCAAGGAACAGATTGCGCTTTCCTGAGCTGAAATCTAATGAATGCCACAAAGTGAAAATAAACTGGAGACACTTGAAAAAAGAAAAAGAAAAGAAAAGAAAAACTCACTTCAAGAAATCTAAGCTTTTTTTCCCCCCACTCTTCTCCCCTCACTTGCAGCCAACTAAGCTCCCCACACATTCTGATCATCTCCCTGCACGATGTCTGTGGTGGTGACAACTGATTCATGTGTTCATTTGCATATCCCCCGGTGCCAGCAGCAGAATGCAGAATGGGGCCTCCTGCTCTGGCAGCCAACACAGCACTGGCAAATCAGGGAGCTGTCAGAAACAGCTGTCCATTAACGGAGTTTGTGGAAACAACCAGGAGCTGTTTGAAAATGCTAGGTGGTAGAATTTAATTGGAGTAGCAACTGTTCAAAATTAAGATTAAAAGGACCAGTCAGTCAATGAGGATTTCATGACACCTTAAAAATAACGTTTCAGGTTTGATTAATGCTGCACGAAGTTTGCACATTTCTCTCCTTTGCCAATAGGGCCCGTTTGCTGGTAGTTGATTCAGTGGCTCTATCTCACAGTGAGAGCTCCAGGGTTCCAAAGGTCAGATATCTTATTCTCTATGCTGAAGTCCTTGTTGCTGTGACAAAACAGGATTTTAATAGGAAGTGCATGCAGATGGAACAGAGACAGGAGAAGTGGAAGAAGCAAAGCTGGCAGGTTTGGAGAGGGGCATCTATTTATCAGCAGCGTGAGTGTGACTCAGCTCCATCCCCTAAATCCTCATGGCCAGACACAGGAATTTACAGAGCACGTTCCCTTGCACGCAACAAGACAGGGGAGCAAAAGGAGTCTGGTCTCCATGGCCCATTTGATTCTTGGCTTCTCCCCTGAGCATGCCAAAAGGATATCAGATGTTGGCAACATTGAAGTGAAGATGGGGAGTCTGTGTATGGGGTCGCTGAGATCTGAGGATCAGCAATGGTTTCCTAAAAAAGACGTTTTTTTCTCCTGAAAAATCTCAACTTTAACATTTCACTAAGATTAGAAAATAATTCTAGTATGCCAGACATAGCTACTTGTAATCTGGAACAGAATTCATAACCTCAAACCTCGAACTTTAATGATTTTTAATTCATGATTGAAGTCTAGGTGCTCAAGTCAACATTCTGGGTGCCACACTCTTGATTTCCGTTGTGGTCATCGCGTTGAATTCTTTGACTTTTATTATGGAATAGATTGACTGTCGTGTCGCTCCTTACGAATGTCCATTTTAAAATTGATTTAAAGGGAAGCATATCGAATTTAATTGAGAATGACAGCACATGTACATTATGTTTAGACGTGATTTTTTTTTTTTTAACATCATAGCAGATATACCATAGAGTCAGGACAATGAGTGCAAGGCTACAGCTCCAGATAGGTAGTGCATGGCAGCCCGGAGAGGAAGTGACAGCTGGTGGCTCAGTAAACAGATTTCAGTTTAGGATTTTCTAAACATTTTAATATGCTTCTCCACTGTATCTTTTGTTCCCCATTCAATAACAAAGCCGTTTCCTATTTGTTGCCTGGAAATATCAGATTGGTTAGAAAACAGATATAGAAAAAAGGAAATCATTTGGTATTAAGGCAAAACATTTCTAAATATCTGGTGCAATGTTATAGCAATATGGGGGGAGGGAGAGAGGAAGGGAAGTTCTCCAAAAGGAGCGAGCCTGAGAATGTCTGCAAATGGAAATACATGGCATTGCATTCCTCTGAGGCTTTTTCCTTAAATTACAATCTTTCCTCCCAAACATTGTGCATCCTCTAACTTCTACCAAACTGATCAAGAGGTTCAGCTGACTGGTGGTGTTTTGAAGGAGAAAATAAAAGCTGTGAAGAGTGAAACTGACTGGATGGCACAGAAGGCATGACTCCTATTAACAACCCTGCTCCTTTTAAAGATGTCTTTGAATTGATCTTCCTTAATATACTTATTAATTACTATATTTGTCAATAGTTTGTAGATTCTTTTGGATTTTCTACATATGCCATCATTTCATCTGCAAATAAAAACATGTTTACTTTAACAGAAAAAGATGTCAGTCATTGAAAGCGATGGTTATCTTGAGTCCCATGGTATGTGTGGCATACATTGCCTATCTCAATGGAAAGCACCAATTTGTGTTTGTTGTAAAAATCTGTAAATACTGTCTTATGGCAGCTAGTATTTAATTGTTGCCAGCCTCAGGGGAAAATGTGATTGAGTCCTCTGTGCTGCTCACATTGTACGCACGAGATGCAGTAAGGCGAGTGGAGATGTTCTTTGAGTGGAAATGTTCCCCTCCAGCTTGAGAGAATGAGAGAAATGCTTCAGAATTCAGCTCTTCCCTTGCTATTTTTAGTTAAATTAGGCTCATGATTAGGAGACAGTGCTGCTGCATTGGCCCGTGATATGACCAAAAGAAACTGTTATCGTTTCTGGAACTTGCAGAGATTCTAAGTGAAGTGGTTGTTGGGAAATCTTAGTTTTGAGTAAAAAGACAATTGAAATCAAGAAAGAATTAAACATAACTTGGAAACTATCATTTCACTGCATTCTACTGAGAGGATCACAGAAGGCATTCATGTTTCAACAGCATTCTGGTCTCAATTTTCTCAATTCTAGTTTGAACATTCAGGAAGGATGCAGATGACACCAATAGATGTATAAAATGTATTATTGAGACGTATTCATGCTAGCTCAATTAAAGCCTGGCATATAGCAAGGAATATTGGCCAGGCGCAGTGGCTCACGCCTGTAATTCTAGCACTCTGGGAGGCCGAAGTGGGAGGATCGCTTGAGCTCAGGATTTCGACACTAGCCTGAGGAAGAGCGAGACTCCATCTCTACTAAAAATGGGAAAATTAGTTGGACATGGTGGTGCATGCCTGTAGTCTCAGCTACTCAGGAGGCTGAGGCAGGCGGATCACTTCAGCCCAGCAGTTTGAGGTTGCTGTGAGCTAGGCTGATACCACAGCATTCTAGCCCAGGCAACAGAGTGAGACCCTGTCTCAATAAATGAATAAATAAATAAATAAATAAGAATATTGCAAGAATTTGAAGAAAGAACAATGAAAAAAGTGGGTCAAGGCAGTTTCACAGTCTCTCTTAGGATTTTGTTTTTGTTTTCTTCTCCCCTAAGCAACTCAGCCATTTCTTTATATCCCCTTAGAACTCTGGCTTGCACATGGCATTTGATTTGTGTCTGCAGCATCTCACCAAAAATCTGTTTCATTGTCTCCAATGCACTCAGCTGTACTGATTTCCCAGCATCCGTGGCTGTTAATGGCGGTCACGTGACACTTTCTCCTCAATGGAATCTGCAGAGAAGCAACAGCTTCAAGGTCTAGGTTTTAAAAAGAGGATGTCCCTCATACATGCTCTTTCTCTTCAGGGAAGGGCCAAGTCACAAAGACCCTAGGAGATGGTAGAGCTGTGAAGGGGAAGGATCCTGGTTCCTGAACCACTGCTTAAGGAAAGCTACCCACTGGCTAGAAGCATCTAATGTAGACTGTTAAATGAGTGAAAACAAATTTCTCTTTTGTTTGAGGCCTTAAAAGTTTTCGTCAGTTATCGCATCCTGTCCAAAGGGAGCTCATGCATATGATCCTGAACTTCACAACCTGGATTTTATTTCTGCCACCTGCTATTATTCCTCCAGGCCATTTATTTTCCACCCCTACCCATCTAACTGACCAGCTCATAGTTTTATTTGAGGCTGGCTGATGCGTCAGCTGCAGCTGCTTGTCCACACCGGATGCCATGCACTCTGGTCATTGTGTGTAGTCACAGCTGCTGAACCTCACCTGCGGAGGATGATGTAAGGGCCACAGGGTAGAAGAATGGCTCCTGGGTGGAGGTGCAGCAGAAAACAATGGGGAGAACTGCTTACCTGCTGTTTGCTTACCTGCTGTTATGAGCTTGCAGCACAAAGCAGTCTTTCACAGTTCCCAAGTGTGAGACAGGAAGTGAAAGCTGTCTCAGCAAGCTGGCAGGGATGCTTCTACCTTTTCAAGATGGATTCTGATTAAACTGGCATGTGCCACAATTATAAATAGGTCATTATTGCTGTCATCCTCAAACTTCTTTTCCTCTCCTAATAACCAGTCTCCTTCTTCCTCCAAATGAAGACATCCTTTTGTTTACTCATGAATTCACAAGAGGACTGTGATCTCTGTCCTTCAGGGGTTCCCAATACTTCAGGGACCATGGGAGGCCAAGGGCGATACTAGGACTAGAGGTACAAAGATGAGTAACATAAAATATGGTTTCTGTTCATATTTGTGGCACACGACAGGCATCCACAGGGCAGGTGAGCCCTGCAACCTGCAGAAATGCTGTGGAGTCCCTTGGGGGAGTGGACACACATGGAAACAGAGCTACAACTGGTCAGAATTAGCTATTAAGACAATGTTAGCCCATTTGTTTTTACCTCACAACTGAGAGGATAGAGGGGTAGAGGTGCTTTTAAAATATTCAGGTAGAAGGGAAAATCAGACATGTTGCATCTTCAATGATTACAGGAATATCAAGTTTTTATAAGCCACGGTGTAAATAGTGAGCTCCAATCAACAAGAGAATATCTTTCAAATAGTTAAACTGATTTTCTTCAACTATTAATAATGGCTTCTTCTGTTAGAATCCTTAAATTTCTGGTATAATTTATAGATTGGTTTTATTTATTCTTAAAATGGATACAATTTTAAAACATTATAGTTGACTCTTCTCTACTGAAATACATTAAAAGTCATGGGCCTTTCCCTGATACGAATAGGTTGGAAGCTGCGGATCAATGAGGCTAGGATGATGCTGGCCCTGGCACACTGGGGGTGGGGGGTGACTTGTTACTGCTCACAGGCTGTATATGGGCCTCTTATGGCAATTCCTTATTTCACATGTGAGTAATTGCTTGAGTTTGTGGTATATTTTGGCTTACTCCTTCATGGATTCTAGTATATGGCAGGTAAAATCAAATATCTTGAGATTTAACCATGTAGAGTAAGAAGCTAATATAATTACCTTTATCCAAAGAATAGTGAAAAAAATATAAACATATATACACACATATATAGATGTTCACGCATTTTTGGAGATGGATCTTGCTACATTGCCCAGGCTGGAGTGCAGTGGCAATTCAGAGGTGTGATTACAGTGCCCTGCAGCCTTGAATTCCTGGGCTCAAGCGATCCTCTTGCCTCAGCCTCCAGGGTAGATGGCACTACAGGTGCTCACCACCATGCCCGGCTTAAGTATGCATTTTTTGATGGGATATGAACACTTTAAGATTATATGTACACAGATATAATGTGATTTTTCCAGATAATATTTACCTAAGTAAATTTATTATTTTTATTTCTAATGGGAAGGTGTTTTTCTCTTATACACAGCAGTCAAATCTTTTGTGTGTGCATTCATGTCAGGTCTCCCTTGGTTTTACACCTTGGCACTTGAACTATTTCTTCAATAGTACCGTATTTAGACATACAATGGAGTTTTAAAAAATGTAAAGGCCCAAGAAAAAAAGATACACCTAGTATAAGGGAACTAGGCAATAGAGTATACCTACAAAACAGGATGGAACCCATCATCTAAATTCATGCTTTGTTGAGCCCTTTTTTTCAGTTGTCTGTGTTTGCTTAATCCTTATGGTAATCATTTCAGCTATAGAAATATTGAAAAGGTAAGATGAGAAGAACATTAAAAGGAGCCATACAGTAGTATTGTCGTGTTGAAGAGCTCTGGCTCAAGAATTAGAAAGGTAAGGAACTGATCATTATAAAACCGTAATTGTGACTTGGGGCAATATTTGGACCTCCTCTCTGAACTTCAGTTTACTTTTTGGTAAGATATGAACAATATGCTTTCTTAGGAGAGATGAATAATTTACTCCAGGCAAAATACTACAGATGACACCTGGCACATGACAGCGATCACCACATCTAGTTGCTGTCTTAGTGAGGATGACCATCACTGTTGTTGTTTTCATCACAGTCTCTCACAACCCAGCCCTCCAAGACAGTAAGGTTTATTTCTTTCCCATCCTTTTTATTATGCCTATTTGTCTTACGTATTTTGATCCTACTGTATATCTGTACCCCTTTTAGTGAAGCAATTTAAAAGTTGATGTTATTGTGTTTTAAAATAAAAGTTTCCAGTTCTTTCTAAAATTATGGTGATTTGATTACAAGATACATTAAGGCAAACGTAATACTGTACACCCATACTAATTTGTTGTAACACATTTGTTACACTGATCACTTATCTGCTAGCTTTGACAAATTATGTTCTGATATGTGATCGTTACATAATGGTAAATGCCATCTAACATGGTGATCCCATAAAAAAGGTGTCATTCTTATTCTCCAATGTCAGGATTATAAAAAAAAGATGCAAAATATTTCCACAGAGTCAATATTTATTTTCCTCCAGCAAATGATATCCAAATTTGTACACTCCTGCCTAAACTTTTTTGTGATCAGTTTCTCATCACACATGCATGTTAATAGATACAGACACATCCTTTGCTGTAGCACAGTTATATTAATGCACAAATATGCAACTGTTTTTTAAAGGAGCCATGCAATCAGTGTTTATCAAACTTCAGGGGAGTTCTTACAACTAAGCAGAGCCTCCAGAGTGAAAAATGAACGAACAAATGAAAACTCCATCTATGCATATAATAATAGCAAGGGTTGCATCGCCTGTCCTAGCAACAGAGATCTTGGCTAGAGCTAAGACACAATAAAAAGAAATGTAAATTTAAAAGTAAAAAGGAGGGAAAAAAAAGGCATTAGGAGGAGAGGCAGGATTGAGAGAGAGGGGCTGCCACTTAAATGGGAAGCCACAGCAGGTCACATCGTCACTCCTCTGTGTGTGTGCTCCGTGATTCTCATTCAGTTCGGCAAGATCCTCAAACAAAGTCCAGTGTCCTAAAAATATTTGGAACTATTACAAAGCATAAATTATAAATGTGTCAGGAAAATGGAAAAAGGTGTCTTGGGCCTACTTAAAGCACAAAATGATCTCAACCATTATTCAACAATGATATGAACATCTTTTATTTCATTTCTCCTTAACAGTTCCTTCTGTTTGCTATCATTTCCTGCTCAGCACCATGTCAATAATTACTAAATTAGCAGGACGCCTGTACAATTTCAGCTCAAGTGTTATTACTGACAAGTCAAACAATGGGGCTGATAGAAAAGATGGGACTCCATCTCCTTATTTAAATGGACCGTGTTCAGAAGGAAAGATTGAAGCCCCCTTTTTCTTCAAAAGAAGGAGGGAGGGAATGGTTTACATTTTGTGCAGCTCAAGGACACGGAGTCAGAGGAAATGCCTTTTTAACGTAAACCTCTTTTCATTTCCAGGGGACAAAAATGAAGGTTATTGAAAAGAATCATGCTCGGTGGAAGAAGTAATTACATTTTTTTTTTCAAATCTCAGAGGAATAATGCTTTTATATTTCCTGAGATGACCCAATTTGCACTACGATATGCTCCCTTAAATGTAAGTGTGTGGACATCCTTGCCCTGCATTGTTTTTCACTGGCAAAGATGCCCTGTTGCACCTCTGATTAATTTCAATATGGGTCCCCCACTGTGCAAAAGCACCTGTGCCAGCGTTGTCCCTTTTTACAATGATGGGTTAGTTAAAAATGAAAGACTTCTTGGCCAGTTGTCTGGGGAAAAAAAAAAAAAGAAAAAGAAATCAGAGAGTCGAGTAGCTGCAGGTATAAACCATCTTCTCAACCTGTACAAGTCAGCACTCCCTACCTGCTCTGGGGCATGAAAAGAGAAAGCTGAGGCTCTGGGTCCACCAAACTTAGTGGGTGGCTAAGTGGATTGGAAGGAAGTGTCCCTAACCCCTCTGTCATTGTTCTCCAGCCCTGTGTGTGTATATGTAAATATCCCA
Organism: Lepilemur ruficaudatus; assembly: GCA_963574885.1. Lineage (NCBI taxonomy): Eukaryota > Metazoa > Chordata > Mammalia > Primates > Lepilemuridae > Lepilemur > Lepilemur ruficaudatus. The sequence continues at coordinate 25,833 of CAUYRT010001367.1, forward strand.
AGGACTCTGCTATTCACAGATGGACAGGACCAAGCTTCAGTGATGTCTTTCCTCTACAATAAGAAGTAGTGTTTTAAAAACTGTATTGAATGTTTCTTAAAATGTGTGTACCTAGCAATATGATTGCTCATGAACACTCCAAACTGTGTTTACACACCTCTGAATCATTCTTTGATTATTTCCATTAAAATGCTTTAAGCACTTTCTAGAAATTGATTTGCATTTGATATATTATAGGTAGAAACTTGCTGGGCATAAAACAGAACTTATTTTTGAAATGTCAAACAAACCTTCCATGACACCTCTGGCTTGTAGTGAAGGTAAATATTTAGGACACACACACACACACACACACACACATAATCTGTTATAGTCTATAAGAATTCACCAATGAACTCTTCATTTCTGAAAAATAGATCGTTCATGTCATTGAACATGTCAGAAGGCCCTAATCTTATATCTTTCAACCTCGCCCCCAGCCCCCTCAAAAAAGCAGATGGGGAATTCAATAATGTTAATGAGAAAAATAAAGGGGAATGAGGTTTCTACTTTTCTTAAAGTTTTAGCTTTTTATTATTATTATTATTTAGTCATTTTCATACCAGCTAGAAAGACAATGCTATGGATAATTTAGGGTGATTTGTTTTGAGGCTAACAGAGAGCTGGGGTTTCTATTACCTGCAATAACTCAAAGAGAACTATACACAACCACTAGGGCAATCAAATATTCAACAAACACGCGCACTGGGAGACTCAGAAAATAAATGTCTTTTTCACTAACATGAGCTGCTGGCACTTTATATAAACTGCCATAAAGTTGGTATGTTTGGTGGTGAATGAACATTTGCCTCCCCTCATCAGGTCTGTGCTACTTGGTTAATTCTGCTCAAGAACACAGATGTAGATTTGGGTAATTTTAATAATTAGTCTGAAGGTATGAAACAACCCTCAATATTGCTAGTTTTTAATGTCAGAAATTTATTGGCAATCTCAAAGCTCTGGAGATTGAGGGAATTCACAAGAAAAGGGAAGAAGAGAAATTAAAATATCAAATTATAATAAAAATCATTCTAACATTTGAATGTGATGATTTTACCTGGATTTGTGTATAGGTCACTTACTCAGTCAACCAGTTTTCTTCTCACTGAATTGACTGAATACTCTGATTGTGTTCAACCATACTGACCCATTGAAATCCTTCAGTATATGTTTCATTGTACATTTTTTGAACCATTAACTATTTGAGTTCATTATTTTTCCACTAGGGTTTATTTATTTGCATAATATTATTTTATATTATTTACTTATTTTTTTTTTTGAGACAGAATCTCACTTTGTTGCCCCGGCTAGAGCATGGTGGCATCAGCCTAGCTCACAGCAACCTCAAACTCCTGGGCTCAGGAGATCCTTCTGCCTCAGCCTCCCGAGTAGCTGGGACTACAAGCATGCACCACCATGCCCGGCTAATTTTTTTCTATATATTCTTAGTTGGCCAATTCATTTCTTTCTATTTATAGTAGAGACGAGGTCTCACTCTTGCTCAGGCTGGTCTTGAACTCCTGACCTCGAGTGATCGCCTGCCTCGGCCTCC
>CAUYRT010001368.1:0-96032 GCA_963574885.1 Lepilemur ruficaudatus
TTCTATGCCTAAGTATATTATCTTCCTACAATTAAACTATAAACCAAGCTTCTTGAAGATTAAGGTCATATCTCAACATACAATATCATATTTTCATTTTTTAAACAGCATAACTGTTTCAACAGTAAAGCAATTAAGAACAAACATTGATCACCCTTATTTCAACCACACTAATACTATGCACATTTTTGTCTTCCTTTGAATATTATCCTCCATGTTTACAAAGTTTTATAGTTGTTGTAATAGCTTGTAGTTTTATGTTGTCAAGTTGCTATAGTGTCTTCAAATGTGTAAAGTTGATTTAATAATTTATATAACCATTTTCCTAATTTTTTAGCCTTTTTGAAAATTTTATATTAAAAATAAATTTGCAAAAAGGTACTTCATACGAACGGATTTTATTGTATTTTAAATTATGCCCCTGGGATAAAATTCCAAGTGGGATTTTTCTATACCAGCACCAGAGTATGGAACTGCTTTGTACAGAGTAAGCACCTGTTTCGTGGGTGGGTGGGTTGGTTGGTTGGTTGGTTGGTGTGTAATTAAGATGGCTCAATCTCTCTTTCTAAATACTATAGAGAACACAGTGCAGTCTCATGGGAAAATAAAACATTAAACAAAATTGTACCACTAAATGATTAACTCCATTTAGATAAATGCTGTGATGAAAAATTGGGATTGTGTAAAAGCTTACAAATAGTAGAACTTACCTATTCTAGACATCGTCTCAGAGGCAATGATTTTAAGCTGAGCCCTGCAGAACAAATACTGTGGCTCATTCCAGAACTAAGAGATGACTACTGTGTAGATTGTGAGGGGGAGTCCACCTATAACGCACCTTCTATGCACTTAAGTTTTTTTTTAACAGTTATAGTCTGTTACTAATTATATGATCGATTTATAGATCAAGATCAATTTATATGATCTTGTTTAATGTCTTTCTTTTTCATAATCAGGTATAAAAAAGATAATGAATTCCCTGAAATCAGGGACTCTTTCTATATTGCTAAACCTCACTCTTTATTTAAGAAGCAGTTTATAAGGGAAGCCAAAGACTACAGGGAAGATAATAACAAAGACACCAGAAGAAAATCAGCCTCTGACAGCAATAGCTACAGCAAGCAGTAGACACAGCCTAACTTCTAGCCAAATAATTATAAAAGCTCAAACTAAAGACCTGTTTATCTCAGTTCCTTTTACCCAGTACATCATGTCCATCTTTCAACAAAACATTATCAGGCATACTAAAAGCAAAAACCATAGTCTGAAGACATAGAACAAGCATCCGAAACAGACTCACATAGTGCAGAGGTTTTGAAACTGTAAGACAGAGAATTTAAAGAACAATGATTAATGTGCTAAAAGCCTGAATGAAAACACAATATTGAAGGAGAGAACAAAGTTGGGGAACTGGCACTGCCTCACATCAACTCACTATAAAGTAATCAAGACAGTCTGGTATAGAAAAAAAAATAGACAAATAGATCAGTGGAACAGAATAGACAGCCAGATAGACTCAGACAAACATTATCAACTGATCTTTGACAAAGGAGCAAATGCAATTCAATGGAGAAATGATAATCTTTCCAACCAATGGTTCTGGGACAACCAGACATCCAGATGCACAAAAATGTATCTAGACACAGACTTTACACCTTCCGTAAAAATTGACTCAATATAAACATAGACCTAAATGTAAAACACAAAACTACAGAACTTCTAGAAAATAACATAGGGATAAAATGCAGGTGTCCTTGCATGTGACAATGACTTTTTAGAGAGGATAACAAAAACATAGTTCATGGAAGAAAAATTGATAAATTGAATTTTGTTAAAATCAAAAATAATTTAATTTTAATTTTAACAAAAAAATTTTCTTAAAATTAAAATTAAAAATAATTCCTTTAAATCAGTTTTAAACTCATTTATTCAATGAGTTGAAAACTGACATCCATACAAAAACCTGAACATGAATGTTTATAGCAGCTTTTCTCATAATTGTCAAAAATTGGAAATATGTCCTACAATAGGTGAATGAATAAACAAGCTGTGGCACATTAACACAATGACATTTTATTCAGCAATAAATGGAAATGAGCTATCAAACTACAAAAAGACATGGAGAAACCTTAAACCTATATTGGTATGTGAAAGAAGTTAGTTTGAACAAACTATATGTTGTATGACTCCAACTATACGAAAATCTGAAATAAATTAGAGACAGTAAAAAGATCAGTGATTTCCAGGAGTTCAGGAATGGGGATAGGTCGGAGTGAAGCACAGGAGGTTTTTGGTGAGGGGAAAGTACTCTATGTGATACTGTAATGGCAGGTACATAATACTATGCATTTATCAAAACCCATAGAATTCTATAACACAAGGTATAAATGCTCATGTAAATTATGGACTTTTAATTAATAATGCATCAATACTGGCTCATCAATTGTAACAAATATGCTCACAGATACAAGATATTAAGAGAGGGGAAATTGTGTGCAGAGGAGAAAAAGGGGCACATGGGAACTCTCTGTACTTTATGCACAATTATTGTACAAACCTAAAAATGCTATAAAAGATTAAAGTATATTATTAAAAAGCCAAAGGAGTAAATCAAGTTAATATTATCATTACAAAAAATATGTAACCTGCTAAGAAATAACATTAAAATCATTTATAATAGTAATCTCCAGATCCAAGCACTGTAATTTTTTTTACTTTCAATCTTTCACTCTAGCTATAAGTCATGCCCTATAGTTATTCCTCTGTTCTGCTCTTTTCATTTAATATCACACGTAATCTGTTTCACCATGTAAGCACAAATTGTGCAAAAGCCAATTTTCATAGATTTTATTTTTTGAATGTAATTGATTATTTTCTCTCCTATTGTTTAATATTGAATCATACCTTTAGTTATATATGATATTTATCTATTTGTCTATACCTTGAAACAATGATGTGGCAAAAATCTTTGTCCATAAAACTTTTCCTACTTTCTTAAATCTTTTTTTTAAAATAAATTTCTACAAGAAGTATTGCTTGGAGTAACATTTCTAAAGAGGGTGTGATTTGCACTTGGGAAAACATTTATGAATATTTTAACAAAATATTTAAAGTCTTTATTTAGCACATGAGATACTACTAACATTTGACTATCATTCACCAGGTACCTGCCATACTCTGATTCTCAGCATCCTTTCTCGATTAATGAAAATGTGAAGCCATTTGATTACTCCAAATATAACATTAGTACCACATTGCTCAATACTAACATAAGGGAATAGTTTATAAATAGCTATGTGTTTAAGTATAAGATTTTTAGATCAGATTTTTGTCATCAACACTGTATAAATAAATAAATGAGAAAAGGAACAAATCACAGATTAAATTTTCAAAGGAGTTAAAATTACAAAGTGCCTGGTTATTCTCATTATGAAAACTATCAAAATGTCTAACATTGAACATTTTGGTCACATTTTCAATTCAGCATCTCCAATTACAGCAATCACCAGAGTAAAGTTTGCAAAATGGCTTCTGTTAAAATTTCCTATTTTCACTAGCATGTAACTCCTTTGAACAATCCCTGTTAATTTTTATACTTTAGCGTTCCTGGTTACAGATGAATGAGAAATATGGGGGATGTAGTAAAATCCTGTTAGCTATAAATATAATTAGTTTTACTTGTTAGATCTACTATCAAATGAACAAACTCAAAATGAGATTTTTCTTTTCTCTTCCTGTTTTTTTTCCCCCAAATTCCTTGGCATCAGTAACATAACGAAGTATTGATAGTTTGAGGAAGAAAATAAATAGGGAAGACTATGAAAATATATCAGGTATAGACAGGGATACTATTAATGTTTAAAGATGGCTATATGTATAATATGACTTTCCAACTAGGGCCAATAATGTCAGAAAAATCTATCTCATTCATTCATTATACTATGAATACTTGCTACTCACAGAGCCCTATGCCAAGTATCAGTCATTCATTTATGTGCAAAGACTGATCAAAAACTAGTATCTCCTTTAAATAGGGCACATTATGTCCTGATGCAGTGATTAGAATGCAAAGCAACTTTCAAAGTCATTATCATCCCACCTTCTAAAATGAAGACACCAATTCCCACAGAGATCAAGTGATTCCCCCAAGACATATTCAGCTATTTAACAGACATGTGAACATTAATCTGGGGGCTTCAAGAATGAGGCTTCCTGTTGATTTAAATAATTTACACTCACCCACCCAATCCCCACCTTGAGACTACTGAGTTCTAGCTGTCTGTTCTTTTGCATCAGAAAGTAAAAGGACTAGTTAGGGTTTCAAAAGAAAAGGGTCAAATATACACAAGATACGGAAAGAACAAAATCCATTACATTACAGTTGTTGTAAAACAAAGACATCACAGAAAATCAAAGACCTAGGTTCAGTATTATGGAAGCACTTCTGCTTTACGTGTAAGGGAGCCTGGGCTCAAGGCAGAAGAATCAGGAAGAATAACGGGGAAATATTGCACATTGCAAATAAGGAGCAGATCCTCGTCCTCTAATCTCTAGCAGAGGGAAAAAAACAGGATTTTCCTCATTTCTTGTCAATGAACAACAACAAAAAAAAGCAGGAAAGACCTATCTTTGCAAGTTTTAAGCCATCGTTTTATGTTTTTCTTTCAAGTTTACTACACAGCCTATAGATTGATTAGTCAATAAAAGGGAGACTTTATAAATACTTGAATGTTTTCTCATTGCATAAATGTGCCTTCTATAAATGTCACCAATCTCCCTGCAGTTTCAGCATTCTTCTCTTGCCTTATCAGTACCAAGGTTTTGATAATTTTGCACAATCACTTTCCCAGAGAACAGCCTGTCTCCCTCCCTTATCAGCAGGTGAATCAAGCCCTGCCTCATTACTCAAACTTTATCTCAGGGGCTGAACTTTCCAGATAAATTGGGTTAAAAGGAAAGGCTATCATTAGACTCTTTTCCATAGTTCCACACCTAACACTCATTTCCACCCTTGTGTCTTGTCTTCATCTTGCCTCTTCTGGAACCCCCTACCTGCTACCTAGCTAGCCTAAAAGTTTTATCCTTTAATTAAACGACGTGCTTCCTAACTATATCTCCATAAGCACATGCTATTTTGTAATTGAATATAATTTATTATCCTCACAATTAAATTATTTATCTTATTTTGCTTTTCTGAGTGCCTAGTATGGCAGCAGGCAATTAAGGAATCCTATTTGATTGGTTGTATCTCAAAGTAATTCTTCCTTGCAGCCATTTTGCTTCCTGTGTGCAGTTCTGGGTAAATGGTGGCCTGATTTTATTAAACAAGAAGAATCAAACTATGCCCTCCTTTCTAATAAATATACATTTTAAATCTTTATCATAACATGGTATTAAATAAAGAAATGACCATTCTACTTCTCTTCAGAACTATTTGAAGTCCTCCTGCTATTTTTCATTGCCAGAAAGGCCAAGTCAAATAAGGTTACCCTTCTTATTTTTTTCCTATTCATCTCACTACTATATTCCTACAAAAAGAGTATAGGGCTGGCTATCAAGACAGCTCAAGTGATCTGCGTATGAGAATATGTGTGCATACGCTATCTGGGAAGGAGATAAGTGAAATATAATTCTGTATTAGCCTTAAGTATTAAATAATATATAGGATTATTATGTAGTAATAATCCTTTCTACTTAAGTAAATTCCAAATAGATGCAGAATAACCTATAAAAACATTCAGAGTATAGGTACTGAATGATTCACTTCGAACTAATTTTATTGGAGGGAAAAAAAAACTGTTCATAGGCCTAGACCCAGATATATATTTCATTATGTTATTTATTTCTTGATTATGAATAAAGAATTTTCAAATTTGTTAAAAACATCCTATAAGAGTGGCTTTGGGTGCTACCTCTAATAATTCCAATAATTCTGGAAATTCTTTAAAAAGTATATTAGAAATCATAGAAAATTCCAACTTTTAATATCATAGTAAATCATAGCCATGTCAATTAATATTGTTACAGGCAGTTGAACAGAGCAAAATTCTAAGTCTCACAATGCCCTTGCCCACATTTGACAAACAAAAAAGTAAGACACATAACACCTTATTACTTAGAAGAATACTGAAGCTTGAAGCACATGTATTAAATTTGGGCAGTCTTGGTGAAAATGAGAACTGGTTTCCTCATTATACAATCTGACATCCTTCATCTAAAACTAAATGAGATAATAAAGTAAGAGAAACGAGATGTATTTTCTGCATAAAGAACCATATAATCCTTTACCTCATTTAAATAATAGATTCATAATTTTATTCCAACTAAGCTATTCTGTGAAACATTAACATGCTTCACAATGCCACATGCTCAAAAACATACTTGATATTTCTGCATAAATACTATGTGCAGAAGTACTCACGTGTTTTCAGTTTTGCCTATTGGTTTTTATGGATCTTTTCATGTGCCATTTATTACACTATAATCTATAAGAATATAAAGAGATAATTTTCCAAAAATAGGATGAAAAACTACTTTTAAGATAAAACTGAGAGTCAATGAGACTGAACTAACAATACTTAACACACCTACGAAATCGTTAAAATAATGTGCACCATTCCTAGAATATCCCATTTACAAATAGGATTTTTAATTCCTGAAGATAGAGTTAACTTTAAAACTTAAAGTCAAATTTATATTTAAATGTCATGTAATTATAAACTTTTTAAAGTCACTTATTTTGCTTTATTTTTATATTTAAAATCTTTTCCAAATTTTGAAGTTGGGTAGTAGGCACACAGATATTCATTATATTATTCTCTATATTTCTCTGTACAGTTGAAATCTTTCATTTTATAAAAATAATTTTTAAATGTTTTTAAAATTTTCTTTCCACAAATGCCAACAAAAATCTCTGAAACTTAGAATTTTATACATGATTGAACTTCTACATTCAAATACTTACTACAAATATAAATACAAATTTTATGTAACATAGTGATTACACCCAGTACAATATCATACTTTTAAGTATGGATTAGCAGACACCTCCTAACTCCAACAACTCGACCAATTTCTACCTAAAATTTGTAAAAGCAAATAAGAGCTATAAAAATTAATCCACTTTCTACAATTACTAAGTGACAAGGCTCTTAAAATTTTAGTTCCTTAGCTTTTCCCTGCTTTACAAATCCTCTGTGAAGTCACAAAACAGAAATTCCATAATTCAGTTCAACAAACAATGCTAAATAAAGATAGGTCCCTTCCCCCTCAGAATTCAAAATCTAGTGGGGCTATCATCATAGCATTACATGAGGAGATAGGGAAGAATTTTTATGAACCAAATTTTATACTCAGTAACTGATTTTAAATGGAGTTTACTTTTATTAACCTACAAAAAAAAAAAAAATCTATCTCCAAATCCAAAATAAAGAGGAAAGCAGTACCCCAGCAGCTTTGGAGTTCCCAGTGGGGTTTAGTTGTGAGAGAAGGGATCTCGGACCCCAGCAGAGGGACAATTACCATCCTATTTCCTCCTCCAGCCCCATCAGCTCTATTGTAAGGGTCTCTACATTAAGCCCCTCTCTACTCAATATATCCAGGGTAGTCTCTTTTCTCTGATTGGACACTACTGAGTGATAATACTAATACAAAATAGATCGGCCTATTTTATTTTCAATTTAGCTGGGTAATTGGTACATGTGAAAGAATGAAGGAAAAATACCAACTGCATTACAATTATAGATTATTCCTACTGTCATTATTTTATGGAAGTGGCATTAATAGAAATGGAGAAATGCAAGGTCAAAAAAATAAGGTCTGGAATAAAAGGCAGTTGTACGATATGCTATATTCCAAGCAAGTAATCTTCATGTTCACAACCTGCAGTCCCATCATCTATTAAGTGAAGGGAGACAATGAGCACAGGGTAACTCTTTTTCTAAAATAAGTCTTGGGTGTGTGATCACTCGGTGATGAGCAGCCCTTCAAACAAAATCCTCATCAATCAGAGTAAGTGCAGAAGGCTCAGGTCCTCAACAAACTGCTTAATAGCTGTCAGGATCAGTAAACAAAACAGCACATCTAAATGTGCAAATATACATGTAATAAAATCCCATGATGAAAGTAAGAAAAAAGTCAATATAATTAGATAGGTCACTGAAAGTTAATACCATATTTGAAAATTCTAATGGAGTGTGAAAAATACTGAATGGATTGATATTCCATGAATGTTTCTGATTGGCAGTTTATTAGCTAAGAAATATTAGAATCACATTTATTATCTTAACATATTTTAATAACCCTAACATTCACTTTTTATGGATTTAATTCAATATTTATTGATTTCCTACTATGTGTTAGGAATTTCAACTATAAAGGCAGCCAGAACAATATACTCATGGGTTTAAGACTCTCAGAGTCTAATCATTTTCCCCTTAAACCATGGTCTCCCTAGCTATGTTTGAATGTTAAGTTATAAAAATACAACATCATTTCAGAAGCAAGGGGTCTTAGTTTGTTTTCCAAAATAAACACTTTATATGAAGATGAGAGTTTTCACTTACCTAACAAATTATTATATTTTAGAGAAGAAATTTATCTAACATTGAAGTGTTTGTATTAAAACTGTAGACCACCAAAACAATGTGTACAGTGATAGAAATGATGAAAATCCAATAATATAAATTACTTCTGAAAAAAAAAAACATTTGTGGTAAAAACACTATGTGGAAAGGAAATATTTCTTTGTCTTTTTACTGCATGCCAGGCACTGTGATAGACACAGGAGTATACCAAGGGCTATCATGCAGCTCCAGCCCAAAGTATTCACAGTATAATCTAATCTATTTTTACATGTAAAACTAGTCACTTTAAGTCACCTTGGAAAAAAGAAAGCAATGTTCTTATTAAAAATGATAATAATTGACTTATTCATTGCCCACACAAAGCCAGTACCAAATATGCCTAAAACATTGACATTTGCTATTCTTGCTTCTTTTCAATGCCATACAAAAGCATATTTCCAATTTAAGGAAAAAGTATACAATGACTCTTTGGTTAGCCTATCTTTTAAACAAGTACATATTATAAAACTCATTTCATAAAAATTACAGCCTTTTTGGCAGGAAAGGCAGAGAAGAAAAAATAATGGGATTTAAATGAAAACAAAATGTCACCCTGACCTCCCAAGTTCTTCATTGTTGCCAGACATTAACTAGCTTCAGTGACACAAGAGAAGAAATACCTGGTCATTATAACTAAATGTTTTGAATAACTTTGACCCACATTCATAGCCACTATTCATAAAATAAATGATTTAAAAAGAAAACTATTTATCCACAGACATCTAATCCTAAGTTGCCACAGTATATGATGCTCTTGTCACTTCTTTTATACATGCTTTTATTGATCAATAAACTTTCAAGTTTACATATGAACACAGCCATTGATAAACACAGTACTAATCATAAGAGCCAGCTTTACTACGAATTAATCAATCAGCCTTTGTTGAACAACTACTATATGTTCAGAAGAAATTTCTTTTGACAACAAGCTAGAACATCTGTAATCGATTTAATTTACAGTGTGAACCGGGTGAAATACAAACAGAAAACATGTATTGTTTGATTTTTTTTTTTTAAATCTATGACTTCAAAAACGTTTTTCAACTTTCCTTCCTAAGAAATCATAATACAAATGCCATACTTTACAGTTGTTTTAGCTTAAGAAAAGTCTGGACAAATTTCTCTTTCAGTACAGGCAAACCTTCTTTATTGTGACTCACTTTACTATGCTTTGCACATACTGCATTTTTCACAAATTGAAGGTTTGTGGCAACCCTGCATCGAGCCAGTCTGTCAACACCATTTTTCCAACAGCCTGGGCTCACTTCATGTCTCTGTGACATTTTGATCATTCTCACATTTCATGATGAATATATCTGTTATGGTGATCTGTGATTATTGACCTTTGATGTTACTATTGTAAGTGTTTTGGGTCACTGTGAACCATGCCCATGTAAGACAGTGAACTTAATCAATAAATGTTGTGTGTGTTCTGAATGTTCCACCAACCACTTGTTCTTCCATCTTTCTCCCTCTCCTCAGGCCTCCCTATTCCCTGAGACACAACAATATTAAAATTACGCCAATTAACAACCCTACAATGGCCTTTAAAGCATTCAAATGAAAGGAAGAGTCATACCTCTCTCACTTTAAATCAAAAGACAGAAATGGTTAAACTTAGGAAGGCATGTTGAAAGTTGAGATCGGCCATAAGCTAGGCCTCTTACACCGGTTAGCCATGTTGTGAATGCAAAGAAAGCATTCTTGAAGGAAATTAAAAGTGTTACTACCGTGAATACATGCATGATGAGAGAATGAAACAGCCTTGTTGCTGATATGGAGAAAGTTTGAGTGGTCTGGATAGAAACCAGCCACAACATTTCTTTTAGCCAAAGCCTAATTCAGATCAATTCTATTAAGAATCCCTGATCAATTCTATGAAGACTGAGAGAGGTGAGAGAGCTGAAGAAGAAATGTTTGAAGCTAGCAGATGTTTGTTCACGAGGTTGTAGAAGAGAAGCTGTTTCTATAACATAAAAGTGCAAGGGGAAGTAACAAATGCAGATGGAGAAACTGCAGAAAGTTATCCAAAAGATCTGGCTAAGATAATCGATGAAGGTGGCTACACTAAACAGCAGATTTTCAGTGGAGATGAAACAGCCTTCTAGTGGAACAAGATGCCATCTAGAACTTTTGTAACTAGAGAGAAGTTAAAGCCTTGCTTTAAAGTTTCAAAGGACAGGCTGACTTTCTTGTTAGGGACTAATGCAGCTAGTGACTTTTTTCAGATGAAGTCAATGGTCATTTACTATTCTGAATGTTTTAGTGCCCTCAAGAATTATGCTAAATATAGTCTACCTGTGCTCTATAAAGGGGAAAACAAAACCTAATGACAGCATACATGAAAAAAAGATTTCAAAATATTACTGCTTATTGACAATTCACCTAGTCATGTAAGAGCTCTGATGGAGCTGTATAAGGAGATTAATGTTGTTTGCATGCCCGCTAACACAACATTCATTCTGCAGCCCATGAATCAAAAATTATGACTTTCAAGTCCTATTATATATGAAATACATTTCATAAGGGTATAGCTGCTATAGATAGTGATTCCTCTGATGGATCTGGGCAAAGTAAATTGAAAACCTACAAAGGATTCATCATTTTAGGTGCCATTAAGAACATCTGAGATTCGCATAAGAAGGTCAAATAGCAACATTAATAGGAGCTTGGAAAAAGTTGATTTCAACTCTCACGAATGACTTTGAGGGGTTCAAGACCTCAGTGGAGGAAGTAACTGCAGATGTGGTGGAAATAGTGAGAGGACTGTAATTAGAAGTAGAGCCCGAATATGGGACTGAATTGCTGTAATCTCATGATAAAACTTAGACTAATGAGAAGTTTCTCCCAATGGTTGAGTAAAGGAAGTGTTTTCTTGAGACGGGATCTACTCCTGATGAAGATGCTGTGAACATTGTTGAAATGACAACAAAGGATTTAGAATATTACATAAACTTAGTTGATAAAACAGCAGCAGGATATGAGAAGATTGATTTCAATCTTGAAAGAAGTTCTACTGTGGGTAAAATGCTATCCAACAGCGTTGCATGCTACAGAGAAATCTTTCGTGAAAGAGTCAATTGATGTGGCAAACTTCATCATTGCCTTATTTTAAGAAATTATCTTCAGCAACCACCACCCTGATCAGTCAGCAGCCATCAACATCAAAACTAGATCCTCCATCAACAAAATACTTAGACTTGCTAAAGGATCACATGATTGTTAGCATTTTTGAGCAATAAAGTTTTTTTTAATAAAGGTATGTACATTATTTTTTAGACACAATGTTATTGCACACTACAGTATAGTATAAACAACTTTTACATGCACTGAGGAAAAAAAATTATTTTGACTGACTTATTGCAATATTCATCTTTTTGTGGTGATCTGGAACTGAACCCGTAATGTTTCTGAGGCATGCCTTTAACAGCAGTATAGCTGACTCTCTCATAGACAATGGTTATAAACTCTAGACAAAATATGAATAAAATAATCATTTTGAGGCCACGGAGAGTAAGCAAAACTCACAGAACTTAAGGGTAAATGCTTTGGGCAAAACTTATGTTTTTGCAGTTTTTTTCTGTGAGGGTACTTCCCAGTCTGAGCAGCTGAGGGAATTATGAATGCAGGGAATGAAGTTTAGGTATGAGAGAGAAAATTCCCAATGAAGAGAACTATAAAAAAGGACTAAATCTGTTCATAAATTATCCAAATCCTTGGTTAACCCATGAACTATATATACACAAGGTTCCAAGTCAAAGAAATAGTTGGAGGCTCAAGGGGCTGTGCTTGCACACCAAAAGGGTGACAGGGTTAGGAGTTGCAGTTTAGATAAGTTAACTGTCTGCTAGAGCAAAAGCCAAGATTTTAATATTTTCATTGAAAGATAAATTCCAGAGCCACTACAATACACCACACACAGTGTCCATTACACAACAAAAATTACTTGCCATTTAAAAAAGCAAAAAGCAAAACAAAAAATTTTCCCGATAACTAAGAGAAAAACCAGTACATAAAAACTAACCCCAATATTACCTAGATGTGGGAAGTAGCATAGACTTCAGAATACCTATTAAAAACACATTCAAAATGTGAAGGAAAATATTGTAAAATGAATAAACAAACATAAAATATTAACAGAAATTTGAAAACTATAATGTGAACTAAACAGAAATTGTAAAACTGAAAACTACAATGTCTAAAATTAGAATTTTGCTGGCTAGTATTAACAGCACATTTGAGATTACAGACGAAAAACATAATACATGAAAAGAGGTAAATAGAAATGTTCCAGTCTAAGAAACAAAGAGAAAAAAATATTGAAAAAATGATTAGAACACAGCCTCAATGACAGATATGTTGGACAATATTAAGTCATCTAACAGTTATAAAAATAAAGATGTCTTTTAGATATATAGAAATTAAATTTGTCAACAGCAGATATGCATTACACAAAATGCTAAGGAAAGCTCCTCGGGCTGAAGCAGCACCAGATAAAAACTTGCATACAAATAACAGCAGGAAATAATTCAGATAAATAATAACTGTAGGAATGATTCTGATGTTCCATTGCTAGTTTTTGCTGGAATTAAGTCAATATTAACTTGAAGTGGATAAAATATAATGCATATGAAACATTCCAGAGGAGACTCGATATTCTAGGGACCATAATCCAATTTTTAAAGTATTTAAATAATACAAAATACACTCTCTGATCACAATGAAATTAAATTAGCAAGCGGCAGAAAAAAACATGAGAAACCCCCAAACATTTGGAAATTAAATAGCATATTTTTAAATAACACAAATCAAAGAAATCACAATGGAAATCAGAAAATGTCTTGAACTAAATGAATAAAAAGCCCCACAACATATCAACATTAAAGTCATTCAGTAAAAGCATTAATTAAGTGCTGTGTCACCTGGCCCTTGTCACATCACCCTGTAGGAAGTGGGGCCCAGGGAATCCCTGTCAGACAATTATGAAACTCTGCGTAGTGCTGTTGCTGTGGGTAACAAACTGTCTTTGGCCTCTGACCCAGGAGTCTCATATCTTCTTCCAGGATCTGCAAAATTGTGGCATGCTACCTCGTTAACTTAGAAGTAGAGTAAAATCTCAAACCCTTCCCAGGTCCTGATGAAAATCTACAAAGCATAATCTATAAACAGATCTACTATTTTTGAGAAGATGATGTTTGACAAAGGAGGAATTTTAATTCAGTGGAAAATTGTGACCTATGTAACAAATGGTTTTGGAACAACTAGCTTTCCACCTGGAAATAAATTAAAGCAGACCCATTCATTCACCATGTACATCAATAAATCTCAGAAGAACAAAATTCTTAAATGTAAAACATAAAACAATAAAATTCATACACAATCTATAGTCTAAGGAGATCTTTACCAGTAGCTATAAAAGAAAAACTTCTACATGATATACAAACATTTCAAAAAATTATATGACTGAAGTTACCATAACCTAACAGATGAACAAGAGAGTCTGATAATATTGCAATGGAAACAAAAAATATTAACATGTAATGTAATATTATATTAATGTATTATAAAATATACTATGAATTTTTATAAATAGCCAAAGAAGAGATAAACTATCCTGTAGAAAACTACATTCAGGATATGGAAAGGCAATTCACAGATCCTATACAAATGACCAAAAATTATGTGGGAAAAAGACATCCATCCACCTATAGTAGCAGTAACAGATGCGAAAATTAAATTTTCTGTGGAATATCATCTTATTCCCATAAACAAAAATTAAAAATTATCCTACCATCTCTTACAGGTAAAATGTAAGAGAAAGGGTCCTCTCATACACTTCCTGTGGAAATGTGGCTTGTTACAACCCTTTTGGAACTCTTTTAGAAGCCTTTTGGAAAATGATCTATCAACAACTATTAAAATTAAGAATATTGAACACTCCCACCATTTGAGCACCATAGTGTAAATCAGTCAATGGGGGGGTGGGGGGTAAACCCACGTCTCAGCGATGTGGTGAACACTGTGGAGGGGTGGGACATGCTTGAAAAGCAGTTGGGGAGCAGAATTAGGGGTCTCAATAGGGGAAAGAAATTCCTCAAAAACTGATTTATGTGATTAACTGTACACCTCGGTAAATTCACTGAAAATCATTTAATTGTACACTTAAAGTAGAGTAAAGGCATAATATGTAAAGTATACTTCAATAAAGAAAAATACCATTAAAAACATGTATTTTAAATTTTTAATTGTGGTAAAATTCTCATAACAAAAAATTACCCTCCTAACCATGTTTTAAGTATACAGTTCAGTAGTGCTATGTACATTCACACTGTTGTGAAACCAGTCTCCAGAACTCTTGCCATCCTGAAAAATTGAAACTCTGCCCCACTAAATAGCAACTCTTTTTTGCCCTCCCTCTTCTGAGTCCCTACACTTTCTGTATCTATGAATTTGATGACAACATATAACCAATATAAGTGAAAACATACTGTATTCATCTTTTTGTGAGTGGCTTATTTCATTTAGCATAATGTACTCTGGGCTCATCTCTGTTGTAGCATATGTCATTTCCTTCTATTTTAGGATGAATAATATTCCATGGTATGTATTGACCACATTTTGTTTATTCATTCATCCATTCACAGATACGTGGGTTTCTTCTACCTTTTGGCTATTATGAATATTGCTGCTATGAACATGGGTATACAAATATCTCTTTGATACCCTGATTTCAATTTTTTTGTATATATACCCAATAGTGGAATTTCTGGATATATGACAATTCCATTTTTAATTTTTTGAGGAACCGCCATATTGTTTCCCAAAATTCATGCACAATTTTACATTCCCACTAATAGTGCACAAGGGTTCCTATTTCTCCACATCCTCACCAACACCTCTTCTTTTCTTTTCTTTATCCTTCTTCTTTTTTTCATAATAGCCATCCTACTGGGTGAGAGGTGGCATCTCATTGTGATCTTAATTTTCACTTCCTTAGTGACTAATTATTTACCATCTTTTCATGTTCTTGTTGTCCATCTGTATATACTCTTTGAAAAAATTCCTATTCAAGTCCTTTGCCCATTTTTAAATTGGCCATTTTTGTTTTTTTGCTGTTGAGTTGTAAAAGTTCTTTATATTTTCTGTTTACTAGACCATTATCAGATATAAGATTTGCAAATAGTTTCTATAGTTTGCCTTTTCACTTTCTTGACAATGTCTTTTGGGCACAAAATTTTTTAATTTTGTCGAAAGTTCAATTCACCTTTTTCTTTTGTTGTTTATGCTTTTAATGTTATATTAAGGATCAACTGGCAAATCCAAGTCATTAAGATTTATCTCTTATATTTTCTTCTTAGACTTATAGTATACATTTAAGCCTTTGATCTATTTTGATTATTTTTTGTGTGCTATGAGGTTGGAGTCCAACTTCATTATTTTGAATGTGAATATCCAGTTGTCGTAGCATCATTTGTTGAAGAGATAGTTCTTTCCCCATTGAGTGGTCATGGCACCCATGTTGAAAATCAATTGACCATAAATGCATGGGTTTACTTCTGGACTTTCAATTCTATTGCATTGGTCTATATGTCTACCTTTATGCCAATACCACACTGTTTTGATTACTATAGTTTGTAGTATGTTTTCAAATCAAAAAACCACGAGTCCCCAAATTTGCTCTTATTTTTCCAGATTGTTTTGAGTATCTAGAGTCCCTTGAAATTCCATATGACTTTGGGTATTGGCTTTTCCGTATCTGCAACACTAACCATTGGCATTTGAATTGTGATTGCACAATTTAGAGAGTATTGGCATCTAAACAATACTAAGTATTCCAATTCATGAACATGAGATGTGGTTTGATTTATAAAGGTCTTCTTTGATTTCTTAATGCAATATTTTTTAATTTTTCAGTGTGCAAATATTACACCTCCATGATTAAATTTATTCCTAAGAATTTTATTATTTTTGATATTATTATAAATGGAATATTTATCATACGGGTTTTTTCCCATGGGATTATTCATTACAAGATGTCTCAGTCCATTTTCTGTTGCTATAACAGAAAACCACAGACTGGGTAATTTATAAAGAAAAGAAGTTTATTTAACTAATGAATCTGGAGGATGGGAAGTCAAAGAGCATGGCACTAGTATCTGACGAGGGCCTTTTTGTTGCATCATAACATGGTAGAGGGCTTCACATGGTAACAGGGCAGGCACAAGAGAGCCAGAGAGATCTGTTTAATGTCTAAAAATATCTCAGATGCAAACAGGTAGCTTCAAAGATCCAGTTAAACTAAACAAAACACATCATTTGAAAGGTAGGTCTAGAGCTAAAGAGTGGAAAGTTAGCTGTATCCTATTCAAGTGTATTATAGTGTCTATGGAATGAGAAAATTGTGCTTTTTCATAACAAAGGAAAATTTGAATTAGAATATAACATTTCAGTGAGAAGGGCAATCTCATGGCTACCACAGGGGACTCTGTAGCTATACTGCAGGGGTTCATGTCATAGTTCCAGCTTGCCCTATAGTGTGATCCTGGACACCTCATATCTTCTACTATATGTAAATGATAATCACATGTATTTTGATGGCTTATTGTAAAGAGTGAATGATGTTATGCACTTATTCTATTGCCTGGACAAAATAAGCACTTGGCACCAATTAGCCATTTCTACAATGGAGAAAATTAACCCACCTGGATGGAAAATTCCCTGAAATGATCTGCTTCCCCTCCTTTAATTCTCAGCTCAGCAACAAACATTTTTATTTCTAATTCCATTTCTTATGAGAACATAAGCCTGTGAATGGAGAGTGTCTCATCCAAATAACTAACATTTATTAGCATGCAGGATCCTGACCTCTCAAACATGAATAGAATAGCCATCCAGTATATGACCTAGTTCTTCTGAGTATGGGTTGGTATGACCAAATTCCCAGAGTCTAATAATCCCTGTATATAGTCAAAAAGTTGAACAGATGGATACATAAATTAATTCACTGATCTTCAAAGCTGAAAACTAGCCCTTTAAGAGCCTCCCACAAAGACTTAACTGCCCTTCTTCTGCACCTATCTGCAGCTACAAGACATTCTCTTCCACTGGCTAGTTTGAAACTTATCACTCTGCAAAGCTCTTAATCCCTGGCTGTTAGTCACTTAGGTGACTTTATGCCATTTGGATGAGAAGATATCACTTTATTTTTTCACTTTTGGTACCTTTGTGAGTTTTTTAAATGACTGCTTACTTTTAATATCTAGGAAAGTTAAAACACAGAGGGAAATTCTGATGTCTTGAAAATCACTGAGGAAATATGTTACCTCTTTTTTTCCCTTTTATTTTCTCTTCCTTTGTTTGCAAAAAACCTCAAGGTAGACATAGAAAAGATTTCAGGAGCATTAGAACAACTTTTAAAAAGTGAAAGACAAACAAAAAAGGAGAGGGAAAAATTGAAAAATTATGTAAACATAGCAAAGAACAAAAGGGACTATAACCATTTCTTTAACAGCCCTAGGACGATGGCCAGGACTAGGATGATGAGGCTGCCAGGAAGCTGCTGCTAGATAGCAGTAGTAGTTGCATTTTACTCTTCTTGAGCATAAGACTGGACATTTAATCATTTTCATATAGGCTGAACTCAGTATAATAACTGGCACATAGTAAATGTTCACTAATTTTCTCAATTAAATAGAATAACTACAACCAAATTTGACAAAGTAAATATCATTAAACTATTTAAGGTATATGAATTTGACAATGATGGAGAATTCTTCACCACTATGAAGAGAGGAGGCTGGCAGACATTGTACACTGTGTACATTGTACACAGTAGTGACAGAGAAGTCACTACTGACCATCCTGGGACATTCATACACTCACTCTGCTGTTTAGGGGATGCTCGAGTTGAAAGGAGGAAACCTAAGAGATTTAATAATTTAAGCTCACATGCATAGTGATCTCATCTCTGATCCTCAAATTAGGCATCGAATACAGTATTTCCTAAAAGTTCTTGTGAAGGTGTGCTGGTATGTCTTTTATTTCAGGAAGTGATTCAGAAAGATTTAGAATTATGGAAATGTGGATGTCCAAAAACACTAAGCTAGACACTCATGATCTAGTCCTAAGAGGAGAACAGACTAAATATGTGACAATCCTGTGAGGTGAGAGGCTTCTGGAGAAGTAGATAATAATGGTGGACTTTCATATAACATTATGGAATTAGAAGCCAGAAGCCATCATTCAAAGAACTCATAGAATTATCTTCAACAACTAGCCCATACCACTGTACACACACACACACACACACACACATACACATATACATCCCTACACATATACACTCACCTAGTACCCCTTTGGTTGATCTTATTATCAGCTTAAAGTGATTGTAATGACACTTCAGTTGAACAATGGGGATAAGAATGAACAACTTCTCTTCTGGCGCTATGAACCTTTAACTCCCATGGGTTAAAGAAAGTCCAAGGAGCCCATTCATTTGAGACACATGAATCAAGTGAGGAGACTACCAAGTGCCTGGTATTTGAGATATAGCAAAGAATAAAATGAGATTCATGCATATAAAGAATATATCTTATACATATAAACTAGTGTATAAACACTTCTAAGAGGGAAATCCAGAGGGGTAAAAAGGAGATTTAAAAAGAAGCCTTGTAAATCTTCCTTAAAAGTTATTCTGAATATTAGGAAGAAAGATCCAGACAGCTCCATCATTAGTTTAAAGTCATTTTGAATTAGTTCAAAGTCCCATTGAATTGGGACTACTAATTTTTTCATAAGTAATTTTAACTCACTTGTAAAAATGCAAAGGAGTTGCCTTCCAGGCCCTAGAAGAGAAAGAAAAGGCCAAAATAGGAAAGTAGGAAGATCTGAGGGAAATTCAGATAATGAAATCTCACACTCAATATTTAAGAGGGACACAGGCTGAAGGTCCTCAGAGCAGCTGGGGCAAAGCTTCCAATCTCCCATCTCAACTGGAAGAGCTTATTCTTGGAACTTACCAATGGCTTTTCAGTCTCCTCACTGATGGCCTTGATCACGATCTTCAGCCCTATCTGCTCTTTTAGTTGTGACCTACCTCAGAACCTAGACTTGGGGAAGAAGGAGATCTTCACAACTCTGGGCCAAATGAGGCCCTTATTTCCTGTCTAAAAACCAGGTCTGACTTCAAAGACCCTCAGGAGCTGCTGGATGGCAGCCCGTTCCAGAAGGCTCAAGCCATCTCTGTCCTCCACCAAATGCTCCTGCAGATCGTCAACTTCTTTAGCACAAATGGCTCCTCTGTTGCTTGGAATAAGACTCTCCTGGACAAACTCCACACTGGAATTCATCAACAGCTGGAATATATGGAGATCTGTTTGGTGGAGAGGAGGAAAGAGGAAGAATCTGCCCTGGAAACTGAGGACTCAACGATGGCCACGAAAAGGTACTTCCCAGGGAATCTGTCTCTACCCAAAAGAGAAGTAATTCAGTGACTGTGCTTGGGGGATTGTCAGAGTGGAAATCAGGAAGTGCTTTCTCTATTAACATGCTCATAAGAAAACTCAGGAAGTAAGAAGGAACCCGACTCTGTGACTAACATACTAGCTCATACTTTTATTGTTCAGTCATTTCCAAAACTGTTATTTTTGGCTTCATTGATAAAGTAACTTGAATACTATTTGGCATATTTTGATCAGTAATATTAAGCATATCTGTATTGAAGTATTTTCAGGATCAGAACAGATGTAACTGATTACTTCTGGCTAAACCTCAGGTTACAAAATATTTATTTTCATAAATGTATCTATTCATTGTTGATGGTATTTACATTTATGTGCTGTGTTGTTTATATAAGCATATGTTCAAATTTTCCTTATTAATAAAAATGCTACTTATTTTTACTCAAGATTTTTCTCCTCTTTTTAAAGAAAAACTTCCCCAAAATCCTAATTCTGCACACTAAATGTAAAAGGATGTGATGCAATTCATTCTATAATTCATGTACCAGCCTTGCAGATAGATCTCGAGTATGAGATCCATAGTCCCTGCCCTTATGGAACTTAACACTAGAGCAAAGGCACAGCCATTGAAGTGGTTATAATGGAATTAGGTGTTTACATTTGGCCTATGGGCTCTGGGCTACACAGGGGAAGTAAAAAATGCCATGTTGTTGAATGTCATGGGTAGCTCATTTAAGTTACCTTAATCCTTTCCCTAGGGAAGACACATGAAGTATAAAACTTAAAGGATAAGTAGAATTTGTTAAGTATCATGTGCAGAGCAAAATTTCCTGGGACAAAAAAATAAAACTGTGTAGTAGCCCTGTAATAGGAAAGGGCTGGCTCAGTTAAAGAAATGCAAAAGGCCAGAGTGGATGGACTGTACTGGTGGATGGAGAGTATGGCATGTAATGATGCTGGAGAAATGGAAAGGGGCCCAATGACAGACTTACGTTAAAGATGTTGGACTTGAGAGCCAAGCAAGGTTACTATAGGATTTAAAGCTGAACAGGACTTGACCAGAGCAGTTGCAGGGAAATTTGTTAGAGCAGTTCTCAAAATGTGGTTCATAGGCCTCTGGGGGTGGGACCCCAAAACACTTTAAGAGACTCCATGAGGTTAAAATTATTAATACTTCTGTAACGTACCAAGATATTTTTTGCCTTCCTCACCATGTGAAATTTGCACTGATGGTTCAGAAATAATGGTGGGTGAAACTACTGGTGCCTAATTGTGAATCAAGGCAGTGGTACCCCCAATATACACTAGTAATTATCACATTTTGCATTATAATTTACTTGAATTAAAACAAAACATCCAGTTTCCCTTAAGAATGCCCTTAAGGATGTAGTAAAACTTAATTTTTCAACACCTCGACTTTTGAGTACACATATTTTTAACGTTGTGTGTGATAGTCTTTTTAGTATTCTACATGACTGCACTTACAGTGCATACTGAAGATGATTGAGTCCAGGAAATGCACTGATGTGATTGAGTTGCAAGCTAAAGTAGACACTCTTCCACAAAATAATATTTTTACTTGAAAGAATGACACATAGACAAATAATAGCTATTTAGACTTGGACACTTGACATTTAAAAAAAATATTTATAAGGTGAAACTGTCACATCAAGAAACCAACAATATTTGTTTCCAATGATAACAGTTGAGATTTCAATAGAAAATTGAAATTTTAGAAAAATTTGTATCTGCCACTGTGAGGTTGACAACTTTCCAATACTTAGAAACTTCTGTGGTAATAATAATGATATTAACAAATGGATTGTTTGATGATATTGATTGAAATTTACATATACATTTGTAAGTTCTGCATAATTGAGTGAACCAATATTTCCTAAATGACCAATGTATACATTATGAAATCTTGCACAGGTAAGAGATACATTCAAAGTTCAAGGCATTTTAATAGGTTTTTACATAATGGAATTTAAAAACTCATTTTCATTTAAACTCCACATGAAAATAATCCTTATGGAATTAGCACTTATCAAGCTCTGTGATACATGATGTAATATATAAATATATTTCTAATATTAAATCTTCTTAATCTTGAATTAGTTTATCAACATGGTTTTGAATTCTATTACAGTGGAAGGCATATCAAATTGTGGAAAGATAAGTGGGTTTGAATTATGGTTCTGCTACTTAATAGCTTCTACGGTCTCTTGCTCTTGTATAGAGTAGGTGCTCAATAAATGGTAGTCATTATTTACTGGCAGGCTGTAGAGAATAAGATATTGTTTAAGAGGTTGATAGGATTGTTGACGAGATAAAAGTACTTCTTGTAAAGTGCTTAGCACAGTTCCTGTTGCAGAGTAAGTATTCAATAAAAATAAGCTTTGTTATTTATATTAATGTATTTAGGAAGTCTTTTGATTGACTTGAAGAAGTGAGGCAGGTATATTTTCAATTTATATGTTTGATAAAGCTGTGTGTTTATGTCAGGATGTAACTTTGACTTCTTCCATAAATTTTAAGAATAGTACTTTAATTCCATCAGTAACCAAAATTCTCATTTTATTTTTTTCTCCCTGACTTAAATATTTAAAATTATACTGATAAATTACAGTTAAGTGTTTGGTTTAAAAATTAGTTTGAAATTGATTTCAGGTATTGTTATCTGATCATGCAACTTAGAGTATTTTTGTTCTGGGGAAATATTTTCTCTGTAGTCTAATATATGATGAATTTTGTGAATTATTTATGAATATTTGAAAAACTTGTATTTCCTATTCTAAGTTATAACTTAGTGCTCCAGAATCTTAGCCACTAATGTATTCTTGTCAGTCATATTAATATTTTAAATTATCCTTATCCTTTTTTCTGTGCTATATTTTTAGAATAGCATTTTGCCCAAATTCCAATATTACAATGATATTTCTGTTTACATTTGCATATACTGCTAATTTTTACTAATGTTTTATATTAAATTTTAGTTCTATGCCTTTTATAATTTAATTATGCATCCTATTTATTACCTGTGTATATTCGTCTTTTCTCAAATTTTCATTGAATTCTCATGGATATCAATATTGATATTAATATCACCATCCTATTTACTTTCTTTATTGATTATCTTCCTCTATATTGCCCATCTTTTTCTTTTATTGTTTTAGTAGTATTTGATTTTAGGCTTTTTCACTTTGAGAGCAATCATAGGGCTTGTGTTTTAAGCTAATCAAGACCTTTTCATTTTAATAGGGAAGTTTGAGCAGTTTATATTTATTATCTTAACTAACACGTGTTTGGTTCTTTGTTTTATGCTTTACTTTTCACATTACTTTTATGGTTTTGACATTTATACTTCCTTCAATTCTCCAATTATTAATTTAAATATAATTTATTTTTAAAAGAAATTTAAATTCCTCTTAATTTTTGAATTAAAATTTTCAATTATACTTTAAAATAAATTTTAAACAGTATTTTAGTACTTTTAACTGATTTTACCATTCACTGTCAGTTCTTACTGGGAATGTTTTTAGTCAACATAGTAAGTACATGTGAAAGACATGATATGAGTAGACATGCATGTGAGTTTATGTTCCCATATAGATAAAAAGGACCAAGAAGTTGAAGAGAAATTAATTCCTGATTTTAGAAAATAATATATTAATTTGAACATTCATAGTATGAATGCAGTTTGGATGTAGTGTGCTATATTAGTGCTATTTATCCCAAACATATTTACTGGAAGTGTTCAGGAGTCATGTGGTCAATAGAATGGTGATCATCTTAAATTGAATATTTCTCATTTTAAGAAGCATATGACTCTAAAATGATGGGTTTGATATTGTCTAGTGTGTAAACTGGATTTGAAGATAGTTCTCATTTTGTAATTCAAAACCTGTTTGAATGATAAAATACTGCTGCCATCCCTTAGTCCTTATAGCTTCTGACATGTTTTTCAAGACACCTTTGAAACTGTAGCAAGGTACATTTACAGTTAAGGGAACACCTGAAAGTTTTACTTGAGCACTGTGTAGACTATTCCTTTATGGTGTCTCTACCTGAACCTTTATCCAAGAAGGCTGATGAATCCTGTTGGGTCTGAATACAGTACATAAGCACCAGGGGTCACCTCATCATGCCACACTCTCCATCTATTTCTGTAGCCTTTAATGGCCTTTCTTTGGCGATTCAGATCCAATGTTGGCCTGGTCAAGCCAAAACAATGAAAGAATAAAGATTTTAAGTGACTCTTCTGTCCTCCAGGCCATCAGCTTTGGACTCTTGCTTTGTGTATTGTTGCATCCCTTAACCAAAGATAAGCAGGCCTGGTATTATACTGCCATCTACTGGATGTTGGCCAAATACCGGCTTACAGATTGCACATACTGATCGCTTTTCTATGACCTCCAGCTGGGCACAATTCAGGAAATTAGAATTAAAAAAGGACAGTTTGAGGTCTTTAAAAACAAAGACACAAATGTACAAACGAAGTACAAAAAAACCTAACTCATAATAGTGATCCTAAAAATGTGAAATTTATATTTTTAGATCCCTTTATTCATCCTTTTTACTCCAAAGGCAATTTTATTTCTTATTTCTGTTAAATGATTTTTAAAAAGGAAAAACATTCACATAGAAAACTAATCATAACAACATGGTTGCATTTGAGTTATATTTTTAATGAAACAAAAAATTGATCCCCAGAGTTATCAAACCCTGATATTATGTTCAAATTAATGGTTCAGGAGGGCCCAATTTTGTCCTGACAGTCAGCATTCTCAGACATGTATTGTAAAAGTGGGTAGAGATGGGTGCCATCAGCAACAATGGCAGAATAAAAATCTCTGAAAAATTTACCTATTCATAAAAGTAAACAAAAAAACTGGCAAAATTTGTCAGAATAAAACTTTTCAGAATATTGTAAATTAACCAAAGGCTTGCAAAAACCCAGAAATATTTATTTGAGGAAAACAGCTAAATCTCAGTAAGCACAGCAAGATTTGTGGTATTTTAAGTTGCACTAGTCAGTGGTAGGCTTAAAAACTAACAGGTCATATTCCTGCTACCAGAGGGAGCAGAACGGAGCTGGAGCACCTTCAAGGCCCCATTCCAAAAGATTCTCATTATTTGACTCTAAATACCCCAACAGAAAGGCTAATCTTTATTTGACCTGTCTGGGAGCTCACCCAATGCTAAAAGCCTCTCCACGAAGGATGTTTCCCAAAAATTTACAGGCTAGTGTTCTAATATAGTGGCTACCTGAGGTGAGTGGTAACAGTTGCAGCAAAGAATGGCCAACTTAAAAGCTTAAAAGGAAAAGCTGAGGAATCTAGAAGGGCATTGTGCATGTGTAGGGCTGTGTACATGTGCAGCAAAGACCTAATCTCTCACTTCTGCCTGACTTTTAGTTTCATAACAAACAGGAAGGGAAGGCTAAGGCAGGGTTGTAAACTACCTGAGTATTGCAGGCATGCTTCAACATGCACACAGAGTTCCTTGGCTAAAACTGAGAGATTTATTGGTTCCAGATACTTAAGGAAATCTCTGTTCAGTCATTAGTTGACCACTAAGCTAACTGATTACAGATTTCAGTGGCTACACACAACAAAGAATACAGACTTTACAGAATTAGCTCAGAAAAAAATCACTAAATAAATATCAACAACCCATAATAAGCAGCAACAACAAAATCTTGGGGGATGGGGAAAATAATTTCCAGAGTTACCACATGATATTATCAGAATGTCCAGGCTTCAAAAAAATTATGAGAAATACAAAGAAACAAGAAGTATGGCCCATACACAGGGGAAAAAATAAATAGAAATCATTTCTGAAAAATCCCAGATGTTGAATTTACTAGACAAAAACTTAAACCAGACTTGGGTCTACCCCCCAACCCCCAATTCCCCTGTGGAGGGGTGGGATATGCTTGAAAAGTAGTTGGGGAGCGGAATTAGGGGTCTCAATAGGGGAAAGGAATTCCTCAAAAACTGATTCATGTGATTAACTGTACACCTCGGTAAATTCACTGAAAATCATTTAATTGTACGCTTAAAATGAAGTGTTGGTATTTTGTACGTAGATACAGTTGGAGCACTATGTTTGTACTCTATGGACTACTTTGACAGAGTACGTTTTTGAATGTAACAAGATAAGTCAACTTGAGTGGTAATATATTTTGGGAAATCAGCTCACTACAAATTGTGACTGTAAACATTGTACTGTAAATGCTTTGTAGTTTTCCCCCAATTAAAAAAAAAATTGAGCAAAGGACATAAACAGAAACTTTTCAAAAGAAGACAGAGTAATATTGGTCAACATCTCTAATAATCAAGGAAATGCAAATCAAAAACACAATGAGATATCACTTAACTCCAGTGAGCAGTTATCTTTAAAATGGAACTTGATGTATTTAGAAATGCAATTGTATTGAGTCTTGGATTTGCTTCACGTTATTTCAGCTTCTAAGATGCAGAGTAAGTGGGAATATAGTTGAAGACAGATTGGCCATGTATTGAAGACTGTTGATGCTGAATGTTTAGTACATTGGATTTATGTTACTATTTTCTGGTATATGAGTTTGATACTTTTTGTAACAAAAGGGTTTTTTAATAAATACAATAATAAATTTAAAATCCTAAGTGAAATGAATCATATTTTAGAAAAAGGCATATTAATAAATTAGTTTAAAAATACATGAAAATATTTGATTAAACAATACAAAATTAAGCTATTCTACAATCAACTTATCCTCAAATGTACCAGGCCATGGCATATTTGGAGGCAAGTTCTACAAAATTGTCAGGGAAAACTCACTGCCATCTTAAGTAACTCTTTCAAAACATACAGAAATGTGGGCAAATGTTTAATTCAGTTTCTCAGGCCAGTTGTTCTTCATTCAATGTCTTGATGTATCTCTGGACTTTATATTTTGTTCCATTGATCTATGTGACTACCTTTTCACTAATACCATGCTGGCTTGATTATACAGATGTTCCTCAACTCACAATGGTTACAGGATTTTCAACTTAGGATGCATTCATCCATACTTAACCCCATTATAATTCAAGGAGCATACTGAATGCTATAGCTTTCACATCATTGTAAAGTTGAAATATCATTAAGTTGAACCATCACACGTCTGGGACACTTTGTATTACATATTGAAACCAGGTTGCATAGTTCCATACAATTTATTCTTTTCAATAAATTTTTGTTATTCTAGTTTCTTATTTTCTAAATGAATTTAGAGTCAGTTGTCTAATATTTACAAATTTACAAATACTTACAAATATTGTGTTTTTCTTTATCTTTGAAATTATTTTTATAATAAAATTTAGTTTCAGATTATTTTTATACGTCTATAATATTGAATAAATATAGTATAAATATTCATATTTAGTACTTAAATAATATCTATTTACATAGTACTGAGCATCTCACACAAATCCAGTATTCTGCTATACATATGTGACATGTAATTTTCCAAAACACATGTTCAATGTTGGTTAAGAGAAAGAAAGAGAGAAAATGTGTTATTTCTAAGACATGTAGTTGGCTAGACTAGTTATAGTTAAGAATTCCTTCTGAGTATTTTAAAATATCAGACTATCAATCATTTACAGACTTCGAAAAAACAAGTGTCATTTGGTATGGGCTTAGATGACAGAAAACTAATTTAATGATTCAAAGCTACATTCTCTGTCATGTCAGGAGTGTATTGCTCAGAGTTCATTACCAGCCCTTCATGACCTTACATAAAATCCAATACAGTACATGCCCCAAGGTATTCAGTTGTACGGCACAAGGAGCGTTTAGCTGGTTAGATGACAAAGAGGGAGGGATAGAAGGTGATTTGCTTTTGGTGACCTCTAAATCTTTCCAATCATTCATTCTCTGATTGCAAATACACACTGTGAGCTATGCTATGGCAAAAAATAATAATGTCATTTTGGAGCCTAATGAGGTTACATTTTATTTTTAAAAGTAAATCTTTTAATGCAACTTAATGAAAAAGAATCAAGTCCTGGATAAAAATCAATGGTATAAATTACCCAACACAGAAATAAGTTTGATAGTTATATGTGTCCCTTAGATTTTTCCTGCTTGATGTGACTTAATTGTGTTCTATGAATAGCAACTAATAACTTTGAAAATCAATCATTTTCTATAACTTTAAATTAATCCCTCACTAAAAAGAGAACTATTTCATTTATATTACTAAAGCATTCAATATCTCATGTTTTAAGAACTATTCTCCTTTTCTACCTCACACATATTCTGCTGTTAAAGAATGGAATAGTAGCATTTAACTGAATTGCCAGAAGGATCCCTCTCAACTACCATTAACATCTAATCAGGTCTTAAGGTCAAAATATGTACATTTTATGTCACATTATCCCTTATTGCATTTGGAAATTACTTGGATTTAACTTCTGTCTCATCAAATTATTTCTGAATTTGTAAACTTCCTTGTAGGAAGCATGTACGCATAAGTGCTGATAATGAGTGTACAATATTCATAGTAGTAATAAATGTGGAATTTCTGCATTTCTTTCAGGCCGTGTGTATTGAGTCAGTCATGTCATTGCAAAGTAACTATGTCATTTCAATTATTATTTGTAGACACAGAATTTGATATTAAGAAAACAAAACAAAACCGTGGACATTCACATATACCATCTATTTGTCATACTAACAGGTCTTATTTCCACACTAATAAGAATATCTGATTTTAAGTTAATCAACATGGTAGTATTAGACTTACAAAACCATTCTCTGCATGTGAGGTTGTAAGCGTAACACATTTTTATCCTTTAAAACACATTTTTGCCTGAAGTACATATTGTTCTATAGGGCTAAGTGTAAACAAATTCTGTTAATTTTTAGCAAGTTACTGTTCAGTGAAATAAAATTACCATTTGATTGTGACAAAGAAACCTCCAAACAGAACATATGAATCACTATTATTGGCAGTTGGAAAAGACACATTGCCTATATTACTGTTAGTGACTAAGGAAATAAATGACCATTTTAGAGGCTTTTTCAAAGCACTTGGGAGAGTAAATGAAGACAGCTTTTGAAAATTGCTGATGGGAGTTCATCATAATGGAGGTCTGAGTTATATAAACAACATTTTTGCCTGATTTGATCATTCTAAAAAGGAATAAAGTTTGGGTTAATAGAGATTTCTTTATCTGAGAAAAATGCTGAAACAGCATAAAGGAAGATTCAGAGAAGAGTTTTTAGATGGTACTAATAGGTAGCAGAAAAAAATGTTTACATCACTCTGAATTTAAAGAAACTTATCTAGACGCCAGGCAAGAAACTCACAAGTGTTTCTATTTTAGAATATAGAGCACGGGATTCAGAAAGTGCTATGTTGAAAGCATCACCTTGCCTTTGACACTAAATAAAACTACATTCAAATACAGTCTGTCAATCATAAGCTGTGTGAGTTTAAGCTTTCTCAGCCAATCTCATCCTCTGAAAAAGTGATTAGGTTTTTACACTAAATTGACCACTCTGTAGATATAGGAAGACAAATGAGATAGTATTAAAAACTATCAGTACATTATTTCTTTCTTACCATTAAATAAATAGACATCCACATTTCTTTTTAGTATGATGTACTCAAAAGAACTGAGGCTTAGCTGTGAAGACATTTTCCATACTTACAATTTTTTGTAACATTTAAGATTCATAGCAGATAACGAACAAACACATGAAGACAGTTTTTGCTATATGAAACTGTCTCATGGACCTACCATTTTAACGACTTAACAAAAGTCCTTAACTTAAAGAATATATTATCACATTTCAATGATTTCATTGATGGTTAATCATTCAAAACCCCAAATTTCAAACAGAAAATAGAGAGCTTTGGTTGCTTACACATATTCTGAACCTGTGAATATAATAAGCTGCATCTTTCATCTGTTTAAAGAAAGTGAAGAATTAGTGCAATAGTTTAAATTTTGATTACTTTAGTAAAAAATATACGTGTATACAAATATCAGTTCGGTACTTACTATATGCAGTATTCTGTGGGCTATATAATCCAAGCACAGTTATGTTTCAGCAACATGGAAACAATATAAGAAAAAAATCAAGGTATTTAAATATGGTTGGAGCATTCTGATTCCCATAAACAGAGAGAAAAGTGCAATGAAATTTCAGAGAATAGCATGATCAGACATTATCTAAGAGTAAAAACAAAATGATAACTTTAGGACATAGGAATTTCCTATTCATAATCAATTGAATGAAAATTACTTCAATCATTTATTTATTTTTGTATAAATGATCTGTGTATTAGATATTTGCTTACAATGAAAACACAGATTTTTCTAAGGAGGGCTTTATCTTTTCTGCTCCTAAAGATCATGCTCGAAAATTGGCGGCAAAAACTGAATTGCAATACTTCTCCAAGTAACACTTCAGCAAATCAAGGATTACAATCTCCTAATTTGATTCTTTATCCAACTGTTTTTATATGCTAAATTAGAAACTGAATAGTGGGTAGATATGGTGAAGAAATTGTGGTTATAGGCATAGAGCACAGAGCTTGGAAATATAAAGAATGATGGAAGAATAAATACAGCGTTTTAATTGTGGGAGAAGCCACAGTTTCATGATTATTTTTCATGTTTTAAATTTTAAAAACTATTTATTCTAGCAAAGGAATGGCCTGAATAAGTTTGAAGGCAAATGAAAAAAGAGCCAGCAGAATATTTGAGACTAATGGTCGAAGATACTTAAAAGAGAAAGCCTGTGGGTTGTCTTATAAGAAAGAAAATATAAATCATTTCTTAAAATAGACTTTAGCAAGGCATTGGGTGCCTAGCCCATCTTCTGATATTGGATAGAACTTTTCAGGAAAAAGCAGCAATCACAAAAATCAAGATCTTTTAAAGCTAAGTACCACCATCTCTAATGAGAATAGAGGAATAGAGACGGGGCAGACGTGAGAACGCTGAGTATGTGAGTGCTGCGATTGCCAAACGCAGAATCCGGGACATCTACCGGGCTAGGATGCGTATGTACGGCTGTGCATGTGGTGCTTTTTGCAACTTCAGGAGATGCTATTCTGAGTGCAGTGATCATGAGTGTGCATTGTTATTAGAAACATTTCCTTGCTAAAGTCACTAAACTGCTTTGAGGAAAAGGCACATTTTGAACTAGCCCCAAGTTACCACATTGATTAAGAGTGGGGCAATAAGAAGCAGTCAATTAAATATTGCAGGGCAGTGTGGAGGGCCTGGGTGATTCAAAGAACAGTACGGCTATGTACTGGCCCCCCAAGGCCAAGGATATGGGAGTTGTCAAATGCTGTCAACTATACAGTTATGTGTGACAGGCATATTTTTTAGTTAAACAACTTATAATTCAAATGGAATAAAATTAGATACTTAATAAACATGGCAGAGAATGTGTAACATGTCTGAATGTACCTGATTTCGATGTGAGAAATAGGGAACAAATTATAGAGCTATTAAAAGATGATTGAAAAGGTAATTTAGCAGAGTGTTTGCATGATAAGGAATAAGTGATTTTTCTCAATAGTGATTTAAACTTTCCTATATTGACTAATAATTGCTAGACAGAATAATGAAAACTTAACCTCTATAAAGTGTTCTGATTTTTTCTTCTACTAGTATTTTAGGTTTTATCTAATCTGTTTGCAAAGATTTAATGAGGAGAAATAATTATGTCTATAAAATGGGAAATTAATTCTGACCATATAATGTCTTTAATTATATGCTATATTTAATTTAGATTGTTATGTGTTTTATCACATTGTTGATTTTTACTGTCTTAAATTTGGCCTTCCTGGCAAGGGTGGTTTCAGCAGATTTTCTTATTTTTATAATCTGATTCTAATTTATTTAACTGACTAGTTTGCTCATGAAAAAACATAGCCTTTTGTTATATTAACCAGCTATATATGTGGAGTTTATTTTTAAAAGTAAGATAAAACAGACTGAATAATAAAAATGGTCAAGTTAACTCTTTCAATTCTTAAGAAGTCATAATTAATATTATATGACATTTACAGTTACAAAAGTTTCTATATTGTACATTTAAAATAGAAATGTAGGTGCAATAGTTCTTTTATTTACCAATCATATACTTCTAGTTCTTTATTTCATACCTAAGATTATGAAATACTGGGTAGGAACTTAAGCTGCTCCTTGTGGTGGTATCTATAATGGTTTAGAACCAGATGTCATAGGTTCAAATCTCTACTCTTTCACTTCATAGAATGTAATTTTGCATAAGTTATCTAAGCTCTTTGTACCTTATTCCTCTTAAGTGGAAAATGCAGGTGATAATAGTAATCCACTATCTCATAGGATTGTTAGGAAGAACAAAAGTGTCATGGAATAAAATATTTATCAGAGTGTTTGGCATGGATAAAGTGGATATCCGCAAGTCATTCTATGCAGATTTTTCACGTCACAATTTCATGAGTATTTTAGTGAAAAGGTTTACAATCAGTTTTAATGTGTTTCTCAACCTCTCGGGTGATGTTGTTTTGTATATGAATGCAATAAAGCAGTAGCCATGGTCTATCTTGATGAAGTACCTTTCTATATGTTTAAGGAATTACTATCATCTTCTAGGATTCTAAAATTTCCAATCATGCACCCCAACTCAACCCTGACACTGTAAGAATTTGAATTTTGGGCCTGGAAGCCTGGCAATAATTAAATCATTAAAGGCTTAGAGGATGAGTCAGAAAAGCACATTTGGTTAAGAACCACTATTAAGGTTTTCCTGTATAAGATTAAGGCTCCCCTCACAATTAAAGGTTTAGGGTCACTTCCTTGATTTCTATGATTTCAACACATTAGTTTGATGTGCACCAAAAAGTGACAAGAATTTTTAGTTCTATTTCAGTAGAAGTTTCTGAAAATAATTTTATAAATAATAAAAATACAAATGAACTTTCCTTGTATTGTCCTTTCTTTAAATATTAAAATGCTGTCTGATGATCGTTATTCTTGCACTCTCTTAGATTTCTGTACATTTCATAGAATGTTTTTGTGCCAGCAACAGAGTTGAACAAATAATGATTTCTGAAACACTGAATGATAAATTATGTTTGTTCATCTGCAATATTTCATTTTTTATATCACTCATCCATTGCATCCCATGATAGGTCATTTACAGTACATTTTATATTTTCTAACTCAGATCTTGTCTTCCTCCAAAGCATAGTAAGATTATTTAGGTAATATTTAAGACACAAATAAATTAGTCTTTATAAATACTTTATTACAAGAAGCTACCAAAAATATATTTTAATATTCTGTGTTTCTTTTAAATTATTTCACTGGGATAAGTCTGCTCTTATTAAACTAGTAAAATTCTAATAAGTTTAACCCAACTAGAAACATGGTTTTCTCTTATATTATGTTTCTTGACAGGTTGTTTAATTTCCATGACTTTGTGTAGGTTTGAGTGTTTCTCTTGTGATTGATTTTTAGTTTTATTCGAGTGTGGTCTGAAAGGTACATGGCATGATTTCAATTGTTTTGAATTTGTTGAGACCTGTCATGTGGCTTAAGATATGATCAGTCTTGGAGAATTTCCCATGTGCTACTGAGAAAATGTGATTTTGGGGTAGAATGATCTGTAAATGTCTGTTAGATCCATTTGATTTAGAGTTTGGTTTAAGTTCATTGTTTATTTATTTTCTGCTTTGATGATTTGTTGAGCTCTGATAGTGGGGTGTTGAGGTCCCTGATGGTGTTATATATTTCTTTGCTTAGCTCTACTAAAAGTTGCTTTATGAATCTGTGAACTTCTGTGTTAGGCACATATGTATTAATATTTATCATTGTTATGTCTTCATGTTGAATTGCTCTCTTTACCACTATATAATGACCTTCTTTGTCTTTCTTTACCTTTGTTGGCTTAAAATCAATTTTGTCTGATATGAGAATGGCTACACTGGCTCTCTTTTGATTTCCATTTGCATGGGATATTTTTTTCCAACCTTTCACTTAGAGTATGTGTGAGCCCCTTGTGGTTTAGATGTGTTTCCTGAAGACAGCAGATTCTTGGGTTGTGTTTTTTTATCCATTCAGCCAGCCTATGTCTTTTGAGAGGAGCATTCAGTCCACTAATGTTAATAGATAGTATTGATAGGTGGGATGTTGGTCTGTTCATCCTGTTAGGTAGTCCTTTATTGCTTTGTTTTACCTCTTGTTCTATTTTTTTTTATATGAGTTGATTTGATTACTTTTGTGGATCTGGCAGTTCTTTTGTTTTTGTCCGTACTTTGGAGTGGTCATGTTTATGATTCCCTCCATCAAGGTCATAGAGTGACCTGGTCTGACACTTCTGTGAAATTTGCCTAATTCTTAGTGTTCAGTCTACTCACAGTTGACAGCTGGCAGGATCACCTCTTCTTTTCTTTGAGAATACTCAATAAAACACTGGAAGTTTGTATTAAATGAGACTCTTCAATTTGGTGTTAAGAAACTATTTATATAAACAGAACCATACTCCAGGAAAACACACATACTGTGAACTAGGATCTCAGGGAGAAATTAAATTGGCCTGGTGGCAAATCATATGTAAGGTACAAGTTGGGAAAAAGATGGATGCACATATTAGTTCTGAAGATTCTATTATGTAAGCTGTGCCATGAACACAAAGAGCTATGTAAGCCAGTCAGGTCTTCTCAGCTACTCTGAATCCCAAGTTTAATAACTTGTAAGAGCAATCCAGGGAAGATAAGTTGGAAAAATGGGCCCAGCCTAGCCTGAGTCTGAGATTAAAGTCATATAAGTCTAAATTTTAAAGCAGAATGCTGATGAAATCATGCCATATTGCTAGGCACTGTGAAAAGT
Source organism: Lepilemur ruficaudatus (assembly GCA_963574885.1). NCBI lineage: Eukaryota > Metazoa > Chordata > Mammalia > Primates > Lepilemuridae > Lepilemur > Lepilemur ruficaudatus. The sequence continues at coordinate 34,960 of CAUYRT010001368.1, forward strand.
GATCCAGTTAGTTGCTTGAGCTTTTTTTTCCCTGAAGATGGGGCAGTTCTAGACATTCAGCAAGAAAGTCCAGAAAAAAAGAGAAAAAAAAAAAGTGAGAATGAGCGAAGAGGTGATATTGTTGAGATTCCTCTCTGAGAAAATGTAGAGAGAAAACAATGGCAATTGTCATCCTACATCAGTTAAATTTCTAGATATAATCTTAGTGACCAATTAGACTTTTGTCATTGCTCTACAGATGATAAAACAAGTTCAGATAAGCAACACAATATATCTAAAGAAACACAACTTGTAAGTAGTAGAACCAAGTTAAGACTAATTCTTTCTAATCTTTAAGATCTTGGTCTGGGTTAACTCTCCTGATGTTCCCCCTGTTTCACCACCATCAATAACAAAATGTTATCAGTAAATTTCATAGAAGTAATTCAAACTGACATTGTTGCCTCATTTTATTAATAATTAGCATCTCATCAGTAGGTTGACCCTGTAGTAAAACACAACTTCGTGGCATGCTCTTTTCCATTGACTTTTATAAAAGTATTCTGTGTTTTCTTTTACATACCTTGCTATTCCTTTTAAAATCTTGTTAGCTGGATCATCCTACTCTGCCTAAAAAGTAAGAATTGGCATTATTCAAAATTCAATCCTAGCTGCTTTTCTATTGCCACTCTACAATCTCTTGCCCTATAATTTTACCCACACAATTGGAATTAAATAAACTATAGGTTTATAATTCTCAAGTATACACTTGTAGCCCATGTTCCTCTTCTGATCTTTTGACTACATTTCCGTAGCTTGATAGATAATACTTAATGGATATCTCCTAAATGATCAAATTGTACATGTCTCAAATTAAACTCATAATAATTCTTCTCAGAACCTGGTCCCTCTACTCATTCTTTCGGTAAATAGATTCACAATTCACCCAGTAGAAGTTAGTATAAACTTAATCTACCAAAGTCATCCTAAATCATTCACCGTAATTTATTGGTTTTACTTTCCAGTTATTCCTGGAATCCATACATTTATCTCTGTACATTTAAACATCACTCTTCCTAGCTTCCATCAATCCTTCTCCAAGGGTTATACATAGTAATAGCCAACTCCTTAAACTGACATACACACTATAGGCCCCCTTCCATTCAATTTTCTATATTGTAAACAGAATTTTCTATTAAGCAAGTATTCTGATTATTTCACTTATAATTTTTCCAAGTGTTTTCCATTGCTTTCTAATTCTACCTTAGTCTTCTGTGCATACATTTACTATATGACTTCCCAACAAAGGCACTCACAATTCATGATTTCTTTCTCTGGAAAAGTCTTTGACTTCATAACCTAATTAACTCCTGTTAGAACCCTTTTAATCATAGCACCCAATACTTCCCCTTTGTAACTCTGATCATAATTATAGTTAAGTAATCTTTCATGTATTTAGTTGTTTAATGCTTTAGTATTTAATTGGTTAATGTTTAATTTGCTCTTTAATTGCAAAGAGGACTTCTAGAATTTGTAAAGTGAAAAAATAATTAGGAATAATATAATCAATTATCACAAATTACTAAAATCAAAATTCATTGTTGAGTTGTTACAGCACTTTCAATATATTAAGAATGCATTAAAATAGCAGTAGATATTGAGTTCTATTTCAATCATGTAGCATTGCTATTGATTTATTACCATCCACTTTTTTCAGGTTAATTTTAATGATTTATCAAATATGTATCTTAGGATGACCCAAAATGTGCTTCACATAATCCTAATCTTTCAAGGGATATCAAACTAGAGAAAAAAAATAATCTTTCCTCTCTTTTACTTTTAGATCTCTTTTAGGAAACAATTAAAATAAATATAAAAGAAATATTTCATAGCCTGTGAGACTAAATGTCAAAGGGTGCAGAATGTCAAAGAAGGTGGGCATTTCTATATCATTTGCCAATGACTTCACAGAACAGTTGAAATTTGATTTGTGTTTTAAAGTCAATCTCTATCTTAAGAGATCTATGTGGTTTGTAATTTGAAAATAATGAAGTTCTAAAAGTCTTAGAGCACTGCTCATCTTGTTATTAGGACACTATATGTATGCCTTGATTACTCAAATGTCTTATTTGTAACTATATTGTTACATTCTATCCATCTCCTCACTAAATCATCCACCAGAGAAGCACATGATTAGAAAAGGAGTTACCACCAAATTGACATTCCTCCTTAGAGGAGAAACACTGAGTCTCAAAGTCATACGTGTTTGGAACAAGGAAATCCCACTAGTTTAAAGCAAATGATGATATTTTAAGATTGAAAAGTTGTTATGAACTGAATCGCCTGAAAATCAAATAATTTTTCCCAAAAAAGCCATCTGAATACTTTCTAACAGACCAGAAATAAAATATTAAAAAGTTCCTGTTTGTTATGTGCCATAGTATTCAATTATTTTTAGTGTTTTATAGAAGATATACTAAATGAATAATACGGTTAAAAGTATAAATGAGGAACTGGAGAATTTCTGTTCAGATTTATCTTTCTGGTTACTATTATCAATAATGACACAAGTTTGCAAATATAATTTTTAAATGTGATTTAATTTGATAAATTAACCAATACTTAAAGTCTTAGAGCATTTTTACTTGTATTAAGGGATACTTAGGTTAAATACTTTAGTATAATTTGATTCTAGTGTCTTCTAGCAAGCTTCCAAATACATAAACATTAAATTAGTTTCTAAAAGAGAGTAATTTGCAATTATTTCTGTCAGTATAATATGCTGGCTGAGTTTATTTTTCATTAGGAAAGTATATTGTAGAGTTTTGATAACATGGGACCTGGGGTACATCACCTGGCTTAATATTTAATTTATATGGCCTACATAATTGAACAAATTATTTAACCTATGTTTAAAAAGTAGTCTTCTTTACATCTTTCCTCATCAGTAAAATGGAATAGAAAATAATGCTTAACTCAGAGGGTTGTTTTGTATTTTATAGGAGTTAAGATCTAAACGTACTTAGAAGAGAGTCTGGCATATGGTCAGTACACAATGCTTGTGGATCATGTTATTATGCCATGATTTTCTATCACTTTGTATTCTTAACACTGTTCTTCCACTTCTTCATTTCTTTCTTCCAGAATTGTCAGTAGATCTACAGTGATATTGGGAATTGTCAAATCTGTAGCCTCATGATATACTTTCCAAACTCAGTTCTCTTCTTTTCCTTCTCCCAGTTACATTTCCCTGCAAATAAGTGTGGCTGATGGTGTGAATGAATGTTGCCTAAGTAAGTGGGAGTGGTAGGGATCAAGCCATTTCCAGGACCATTCAGGGATAACATCTTGCACAATCCTCCATGTTTTCTGTCTTCCCTCAGCCTGCCCATCTATGCTGCAGCTACTTTTTCGCTCTGAGCTTGGTAGCAAAGGAGTGAACGATTACTCAAAGCACAGTGTTTCTAGAGAAGGGGAGAGACCAGAATCTAAAGGAGAAAATGGCCTCCTCAGCTAAGTTCCTCCCCGTATTTATTTCCAAGGACACGTGCAAAGGGTCAGGGCCATTTGTTAATTTCTTTAACAATTTCCATACAGGTCAGCTGTTTTCAACAACAAGGAACTTTGGGCAGGCGTTTTGGCCTGATCCTCATGTTCTTTCCATCAATCCTTTCTTCTAGGCCCAGTCCCTACAAATCTAGGGAAGTTGAGAGGATCTAGAAAAGCTTTGGGGGAAATAAGAGCCACAAGAGAAAAGGATCTTTGGTCACTGAATGACTGGGCACATGATATAAAGACTCTCAGATGATTTGTATTGCATCATTGCATAAAAAAAATAAAGCTTTTTTTTTTTTTTTGGTGGTGGTATATCACTGAGAGTTTGTTATTATAGTTATTGTTGTAACTATTAAGTTACCATATCCATCAGAAAAATATATGCCTTCCAATCATCAATGCTCAATAAATGACTGCTATTTGTTTAATGAATGTAATTCAGACTTTACTAGATAATAACCTTTTAAAAATCTCTTAGTACATAAAATGATGAGAGGTTAACTAACATTTTATTTCTTAAAGATTAAGTTACTTTTTCATTTAGGTTTTAAAATAGGCAATTTGACACACAAAACATACTGTAAAAATTTTTTAGCAAACACACTTACAATTTTCAAACTTTAATCTTCTTTTACCAAAATATTGTAAAGCTGAATTAACCTTCTTTTTATTTTAGGTTGTTAAAAAGTGACTCAATGGGACAGAGAATCATCTCTCTCTTCATTCTACTTCTGTTAATTTATGTTTCCTACTTCTAATTACTAAAAATAATTAGCAGATATCAAAATATTTATCTCATACAATACTCTGCAATGTTTACATTTGCCGACTAATTCTCTGATTGTATTCAGAATAGTCAAAACACTTTACAAATGCATCATAGCAGCTCGCCTTAGACAGAGTGAAAAGAGAAAATGAATTGAAGAAATATAAAAACTGCTGACTAGCTCCTCTCTTTTACTAAGGGCAGTAGGAGAAAATATGAAGAGGAATTTCAGCATGAAGGAATTGGAATTACTTCCTGTCAACAAGGGCACTAAAATATATGTTTTTTTGATTGAACAATAAACTTAGGCAATAAAGCCGTAAAAAATCCAATAACGTCTGATTACACAAATATTTTATGTACTGTAAGTCAGTCAATACACAATTTAAAGCAAAAACAAAACCACCAAATTTTACTGAACCTTAGGTTAAATATTTTGACCATTACACTTTGCCATGAATTGCACATTAATAATTGTTAATCACTATAGAAAGTGGTCTTTGAAAAAAGTGTTATTTGTTTTTCTGATATACTATGCTTAACGGAAGTTAATTTATATTATGATTCTTCCATAAACCTTTTACTGAAGGTGATACCAAAATTATATCAGAGATAAAAATGTCTAACAATATATTTCTATTTACTATATAATAATTAATTCTCCCAATTAAAGAGTTGAAAAATATTTTATGCAATTATCTGATTGCTTAATGTGTATTCTGATATTAAACTGATTAAAAGAAAATGATCCTATTTGTTTTTAATGGCTGCTCAGGGATATACTAACTTAATGAAATTGAGGCAGGGGAGAAAATGAACTAGAGTACAATTTTTTGTCCTAAGCTATCTTAAGAAGAAAAAATATGAAACGCATAATCTGCAAAACAATCTTCAATAGTGTAAGCTCATTGAGGGGTATTAAAATGCAATTAAAGGGCTCAAGATTATCTTATGGCAATATCCTTGAGGGAGATTGTTGATTAAACTACTAAATGTGGACATGCGAAATATAAAACTGCAAATAATCAAGAGCTTATTGCACTGTTAATTTGAGTTGATATTTATATGGAATAATTGGCTGAAGCATTATATGATTCTTATATTTGTTTTTCATGGCTCAAGAATTTGTATTAAATAATTGTTTATATTAATCATATTTTTCAAAGAAGACATAATAAAATTTTTCATTTTTCTATTATATATTTTCATGAACTTCTTAGAATTCATTCTTTGCATTAAATAAATCCAATAATTGAAATGTCTGTACCAACTAGACAATTCAGGACACATGGTAACTTGGTGGCCCCATAATTAGGTGTTCATTCTCTACTAAGACAAAAGCAGTCTCTAAACAAGAGAGTATTACCTCTGAGGATGACAAGTATTTGCTCCAAAATTTTAAGGATCTTCACTGTGATTCATCCATGAAAATCTGCCAAAGACCAGAAGCTGTGTCTCTATCTGCCACTGATAGGCACAATCAGATCTGCTGGATCGTATGGCTCGTGTGGAAGAACAGTTTGCATGCCAGTGCAGACCCTTGCAGACCTTTTTGATATTCTGGGCCCTACTCAAAATGATCACCTTTTTAGGTCACTAGGTAAATGGGCAGAGTGACACACTCAGATGAGGCTGCCTCCAAACTTGATAGCAGCCCATTAGACTGTGTGTCTATTTGGCTTGTAGTAGATTACAACAAATTATCCTTTGCCCCAGGAGAGATATCTTGATATGCCTTCCACAATTGGGTCTCTAGAGATGACAATGAGGTGAAAGGTCCCTGAACTTTACTCAAATTTATTGTACATCTTTGATACACGAATGTCTTATGAATATGTCTAGGGTAGTTGCTATTTTTAGCTATGTCTAATCAGTATAAGATTATCAATATAGTGGGCCAGCATGATGTCTTGTGAAAAGGAAACGTAATCAAGTTCTTTGTGGACTAAATTATAACATAGGGCTTAAGAGTTGATTATTCTTGAGGTGGATAGGTCACGGTGTGTTGCTAGCCTTACCAGCTAAAAGAAAACTTACTCTGATCAGTTTTTAATAACTGAAAACAATTATTCAGAAAAAAAACCCAGATCATTAGTTGCATACCCAATCAGAGTATATGTAAATTTGTTAAAGTGATAAAACGAATCTGGAACAGCAGCTGCACTTGGAGTCACCATCTGGTTGAGTTCACGACAACGCACTGTCATTTTGTAAAATTGAGCTGTTTTCTGTGCAGAGATCAGAACTTTTCCTTGGCAAAGTGAAATCCTTTACTACACTAACTCTTAGCTTTGGGCCAATCGTCCTTTACTAAAAAGACAAATCAGCTCACTACAAATTATGACTGTAAACATTGTACTGTAAATGCTTTGTAGTTATCCCCCAATAAAAAAAAAAAAGACAAAACAGGAACAACAAAACAAAACATAAAATGAGATCAGATGCTTAATTTTTGGTGTAGCCAGTATGGAGACAGAGATAGTTTTAAAGAAATAATTAAGTGATCCTACCAAAAGATGGATGGCCAAGTCATTCATTTCTTCTTTTATTTATACAGGCAGAAAAGTTCTAGGTTGAATGAGCAGAAGTATCACTTGAATCACGAGAACAGAGTCAGTCATAGGCCCTCAATCAATTCCCAGACTTGAGCCAGTTTACATACTCAGAAGCCCTTGAATGAAAGGGAAGCTGGGTCCATTGCAAAAAAAAAAAAAAAAAACCTTGCCATTCTAATAAATATTTATAGTGTTAATATTTTGGCTGGCATTCTCCACAGGGACATATGACAATTTACCAAGGTGACTTTACATTGGAAAGGGAGATGATGAGACTTTGGGGAGATTCCTGAAGACTGGCACTGAAATTATACTAATTCCAGGACACTTAAAAAATCTTTGTGGTTCACAAATCATAAAGGGTACTATGGAGGTGAGGTGATCAGCGGAGTATTAGCTCAGGTCCATCTTACAGTGCATTCAGTGGGTCCCCAAACCTATTATGTGATATTTCCCCAGTGTTAGAATATACCATTAAAATAGACATACATTACCATCAAGGATTTCAAAGACTCAAGGGTATTGATTCCACTGCATCACCGTTCAATTCACCTTTTGGCCTACATGGAAAACAGCCAATTTTTTGAAGTCTGCCACTTAATATATATCTCCTACTTGTTCAGTTTCTCTAGTTGAGACCCGACTGATACAGTATTTGATATCTGGAGGGTAGATGATGCTGTAATAACTACCTGAAGATATGAAGGTGGCTTCAGAATATGGTATGAGTAGAGGTTGGAAGAATTTTGATGACCATAACAGGAAAAAAAACTAGATTTGCTTGAGCAGACTGCTGATAGAAAAACGGGCATTGAAGACATTGTGGAATGAGGACTCAGAAGGAAATGAGAAGAATGGTTAAAAAAAAAAATTCTCTTTAATCTTAGAGAATATCTCTTTTAAAAACATTTAATTTTATTTTTCTAACTTTATAGAAGTATGATTTACAAATAAAAAATGTATTTATTTAGGGTATAAAACACAATGTTTTGATATATGTATACATTGTGAATTGATAACCATAATCAAGCTAATTAAACTATCCATCACCTCACATAGTTATCAGCCACTGATAGCCATTATTTTAATCTGTTACTATGAGGTCATTTTTTTTTTTTTTTTTTTTTGCATTTCACACATAAATGAGATCATGCAGTATTTGTCTTTCTGTGCCTGGCTTATTTCACTTAACATAATGTTCTCAAGTTTCATCCGTGTTGTCTCAAATGGCAGGATATCTCCTTTTTAAATCTGAATAATATTCTACCATATGAATATATTTCATATACGTGTATATATATATATATATATATATGAAAGGGAGTCTGGGTCCTCTTGAAAAAGGAGCTTTCAGCACTAACTAATATTTATGGTATTAATATTAACATTTCCCCTAGCATTCTCCAAAGGGACACAAACACACACACTCACATATATATATATACATACACACATATATATTAATATTTATGCACTATTTTAACTTTTGGAGAATATATAAATCATCATAATAAGACAGTTGGAAGAAAGGGCTCAAAAGAAAATGAGGGACATGCCATTGAAAACTGAAGAAAGGTGAGGGAGCTCTCTGAGGCTCTTACTTTCAGGATGCTAATCCCATTCCTGAGGGCTCTGCCTTCTAACCACCTTCCAGGGAACCCACCTCAAAATACCATCATATTAGGAGTTAGGGTTTGAACCAATATATAAATTTTGATAAAGAAAAGAGGCATCATTTACTGCATGTTTCTATATTTACACCAAACATATAATTCCCCATATTTCTGACAGCCATTGACATCTAGTGGCTTAGTGGTTTCTTGGATTTTGTTGGATATGTCATGGGTCACAGCAATGTAGACTGGTATATCAAGTAGCTAGCAACAAAACAGAAATTCTCCCTTACTAGAAAGAGAGATGCTCTTAATTATTAATGACTTTGAGTGTTTTTCATTAATTATATGCCCTACATAATGAACTGGAAAGGGCAATGTTAATTATGTTGCTTCCAGGATGGAGAATGGATCAGGAAAAGGAAAAGGGAGATGTGTTATCACAAGTCATTTCCTAGATATAATCTACTTATTGAACAAGCAGTTCAGAAGCTACTAGATGAATACATGGAAGATACTGTAAATAAAATTTAAATATTTACCCTACCCATACAGCTTATTTTAATATAATATCTAAATAATCCTCCATTTAAAAAAATCAGGAAAATGCTAAACTAGACAGGAAGCTGGGAAAACAGACACATATTAGGCCTATCTTGAGGAATCCAGAAAATTGTCATCCCAAGGGTTATATAGAGGACTACAAGAGGACAGAAGAGAAAAAGAGACTGATGTTTAATGGGGAGTATGGAAGGATTTTCTGGCAAGCTAAGCATTTTTAACATTATCCTTCAGCTATAGACAGTTCAAGCATGAAAATACAAAATCAGGTTGGCATTTCAGAGTCATGACTAGACAAATATATGGAATGGATGGGATTGAGTATATATATATATAGTATATAGCGAGTAATAAAAGAACAATGAGGAAGTCTTAATTATTTTAGAATAATAATATTAAAGGAGGGTATGACATAAGATAGTGGCAATAAGGATGGAGTAATAGGATTTTATTTAACCAAAATCTGGAATAAAGAATTTGACATAATTATCAAATTTTTAGTATATTATATCACCTTTAAAATCATTTTGGTTTTAAGAGGGCAAGAAACAGAACCTAAACTATCTGGCCAACTTCCCCTTATTTCAGGATGCTGCATTCTTAGCACATTCTAAAGTTATTCTTGAGAACTACCAGCAAGGAGGGGAGAACTGGGGTCCATGTCAACCAGAGAACAGTCCTGTGCTTTCCTTCTTGAGGCCAGCACATAAATGTACACATTTGTTTCCCTTATCTACGAGGGAGAGTACACTGTATACTCTGCAGTGTGCAGGAAAGCTGGAATAACTTGAACAGGCAGGAAAGGAACAGATGTCAGAAAATTTATAAATAATTAAGTCATTCTTTTAGATCCAGGTGCACCTACAGTTGTGCCAGGCTGTATAATTTGTAGGGTTTCTGTAACGTCAGTTTGCTATGGAGTATCATATGCTTTTTTCATCTAAGTCCGCCCATTGAAAACAAAAATCAGTCTTTATCTCCAGTATTCCCTAGCTTAGAAACGGAAACATGCATGTGCTAGAAGCCTGGAAATTATCCCCAACTCCTCACCTTTGGTCATCTTTTCTTACAGAAAAAATCACCATGCAATTTATTTTTTTGTCTTTATATTAAATAGAATCACAATTATCCATTTCTGTCTAGTGATTCCTATTTCAGTTTCCTGAGCATCCACAATTTCTTGTTTTAATTACCAGTAATAGCTTCTCCAAATAGTCACTATACTCCGGTAGTAGATAAGGTCATGAGTGTAACTTATGTCTTGCCGCTAACTTACTTTAACCCTTCAGTGGCCTCCCATTCTCACAGAACTGACTTCAATATCCTCACACACACAAAAACGTCAACAACCTTTTTTCAGGCTGTAGCTTGCTGACTTCACTCTCCTTGTTCATTACTCCAGCTTCATGGCTTTAATTCATTTCTTCAAATGCGCCAAATTTATTTTCTGTCTCTAGGCTTTCACACATAATCTTCTTTCTAGACCTGGAATAAACTTCCGTGTAATCTACTCATTCCCAGAAAACTCTATCTAGTTCTCAGATAAAATGTCATTGTCTTAGAAAAGACTTTTGTCAATTAGTGAAGAATGATGCTTTCATACCAGTCTGATGTGAAATATAAAGATCTCTGAATGAAAATTGTGTGAGTGAAATGAAGAAATCAACATTAGTGAATCTAATAAAGATATCTTGATGTTTGGCTTCTCTGTTTGGAAGAGGAAAATCTGTTAGGCAAGTGGGGATATTATGGCCATTTTTCTTTCTTTCTTATTTTTCTTTTTATAAAATGGAGATGTGTAAGAGTTAGTGAAAGAATGAGAAGAATAAAGACAACAAGAGTTGATCATATAGGTTTCCTACTTCAGGAACTAGTGGTAAAAAAATGTGTTTAGTGGCCTCGTGACGACCGGTTTGGGAATAAAATATACTGCTATTTCAAAGAGTTATGCATTTGCTTAGATGAAAGCGTTGCCCGAAGCAGCCATCCTGAGTAAATTCTGAATTCCGACACTACAAATGTCTGTTCGGCAGTTTTGCTGTCCCACATTTTGGATGTTTTGCCCACCATAGGGGCGATGGGTACACTAACTTCAGATTAAGGCATAGTCTAAATTTTTCTCTCCCTCCCTCTCTTCTCTCTCTCTCTCCCCATTACCCCGTATACATACATATGTATTATTGTTACAGTGAGTATCCAATGGTTGGTTGTACATGATTAGTCAAAAAAAAAAAAAAACCCTGAAATTGCATTAAAATTTCAATTTTGATTTAGAAAACAGGATACTACTGTGTTCAGAATTATCTTATGACCTTTTAATATATTTAAGTTTACTAAATTGAAAGTGATACAAAGAAATATCAATCACCTGAGCATAGCAGTTCATTTGTAACATATGTTCATCACTTTTTTTATTAACATAGATTCAGTTGTTTAAATATAACAAAATAATCTTGTTGCACAGGAAATGAGCCTGCTTAATTAAATATTCATTTAACACTCAATTAATGAGATATATGGTTTGGGAAATATGTAGATTATATATCTATGAATATTTAATATTTCATAGCATGTATGACAAGATTGTAGCTGTTATTTTTTAATATTTCAGGTATGCCCTAGAAGTTTACATAAACAAAATCATTAAAATAGAATTATCATACTTAACAAAAGCAAGTCAATGTGAAAGAGCTTCTATAAAGATTACTTATAATACGGTACTGTACTAGAATAAGAAAACAAGAAAAAAGTCACGTAATCTCTTACCATGGTATATCATATAAAAATATAATAGTATTTTCTCAGGTCATTTATTGTTTTATTGTTTTTGCTGTTCTCTTCTTCTCAAAAAATGAAAATAAACCAAAAAATGGCTACTCTAAGAAATGTAGTGGTTGAAAATTTTCAAATATTAGTATAAAAATAGGAAGTTTGTTTATATACGTAACACTATCTTTGCATATTTCCTGATATAGCTAATGCTGATCATTTTCATCAGAGATCATTCTCAGTATTTTGTTTATGTCTCAATAAAAAGACAATGACCACTGTATTTAGAAATGCTTGCTAAACTTCCAGCTCTATGTGACCTTGTCCTACTAACTGTATATCCTTAGGTCTTAGGATTTCCTCTGTAAAATACAGAAATACTCTCCACACCATGGTTAGGGTATTACAGGATATGATATAGTACGACTAGCATCTACTATAATTTTATGTTGTTATTATTATTATTATTGGTAATGATAGAAATATGGCTATAATGAAAATTCATTTTTTGGAAATCTATAAAAATACTTTTCCCTTTTATATTTTTCTATATGTGGCTTTCCTATATGGCTTCCAGTGAGCTGAAAGTATTCAGGGAATTTAGATTTTAATAGCAGGAATACAAAGAGAAATAATAGAAACAATGTGCAGAATTTGATAAAGTAGAATTTCTGACTATACATACAAATCAAAATCCTGACATTCGGTATTAAGATAGCAAAAAAGATGCAATACTCAGTCTTGTCTAATTGTATTAGTGCAGTGTTTTACAAGTCATAGTTAGGAAGTGATTAGTATGAAATATAACGGGGGAGGAACTCTTTCCCAAGCCAAACATAAAAAATTCATCCTGTTTTTAGTCTGGTGAGGTTAGAAAGGCACACAAAGATGTGACTGACAGTCTTTGAGGTGAACCTAGTGATCCCTCTATCCTGATAATCACAAACTTGTAAAACCAATTCCTGTTGAATGTGGGCAGGATTTGTGATTTTCTTCTAATTCAATCTAATGTGGCAAACATGGTAAGATATCACTCTTGTGATTATGTCACCATATGTAGGACTTCATGTAGCTGATTGACTCATTCTGCATGCTGTCCCTGTAGAATTAAGAAAGTAAGAAGCCATGTTGGTGAAGCCCTTGGAGGGGATTCTTTTCCAGTCCAGCCTCCACATGAGAATAAGACTCAGCTGAAATGAAACCTCGATTGCAGTCTTGTGAAGCCCTGAGCAGAGGACCCAATTAACCTGTGTTCAGATGTATGATACACAGAAACTGTAAGATAACAAAAATGTGTTCTTTTAAGCCACTAAATTTGTGGTAATCTGTTATGCTGTAACAGAAAACAAAACATTAGAGACAGAAGGAAAGAGTGATACTAAAATCCTTCTGGATAAATTATCCTGGTCATGTATTAACTGGGAGAAAAAAAAAAAAAGTCCTGACCTTAAGAGGAATGTGAAGGTCCTTTAAAATGCAGTACATGGTCAAGAGCTAAAGATGAATCACCTGTGTCTGGCCCAGCCAAGAACATAATGCACACAAGTAGGTTTCACCTGCTGACCAGTGCTCAGCCACCAGACTGAAGACTAGAGAAAATCCAGAGTGGAGTATGTGTGATTAAGAGATCCCTATTTTTATCTCCGCATGATAATTCTACTCTTGCAGAATATTCAAAATTTCAATTTGATCTCATTGGTATCATATATCACTACTCTGGGTAATGTTCATAAAAACACTGTGATCACTATCATATAGTGATTTAGGGCCAGAATCTTGTGCCACACAGCCTGAGTTTGAATCCTATGTCCTCCACATTCAAAAAGTATCATCAGAGATGAGCTAATAAATCCAAGCTTTCTCATCTGTCAATTGAGTATATCAATAGTCCCTACTGCCTAGAATGAAAGAAGCTGATAAATATGAAAACACTTAGAACAAAGGCTGGCATACAAATAGAGTAGGCAGATGATTTAATTTGTCATCTAAACTGATACACTTTGAGAGAGAAAGGAAGGTACTATTCAAAATCATCCTCAGTCCATTGAGAACTGAGACTGTCCTTGGCAAAAAGGGTACATATATTCACACAGTTATGTATTGCACATGTGTATTATAGTATTAATCTCCTGTGAGTCAACATTTATTTCATATATACAGTCAACCAACAGAGTGGGTCTTCTGTACTTGGCACTATTAATGTGCTGGCGATAGAGCAGTCCTCAAAACATAGGCCCTCTCTTTTGGTAGAGGGTGATGATAGACTTCAACAATTATATGAACTACTTAGCTATCATTGTAATAATTTTACAAAGAAAAACTTTAAAGTTTGTTGATTAGGTTATTTTTATTTCACGTATTTCTATAGCTTTCCCATTTTTAAGCAAAAGAAAAAGTGATTTTGTTATTTTCAGCAAGACATTTCTCCTTGAAACTTCATGTAAGTTATTTAAAGTAATCTGCTTATTATTAACTACAGCAAGAGGAAATAAGATCATGCATAATGGTTAGAAGCACAAAATAAAAATTGCATACAGACAAAAATGAATTAAAATAAAATCAATAACCTCGTTTTCATTAGCAATTTAAACCTACAAGTTTTTGTAATCATGAGATGTAATATTTTTAGATATTTTGTGTATAATGTACTATAAGAAATATAATGCTAATTAAATTGGAAAATATGTGTGCTCTGTTTCACAAAATAGAGCTTTATAAAAAAGGATTATAGTTTGTTTATTTTTAAGTCATGAATAATGAAGTTTTTATTCTAACATGTGGTTAAAAATTGACTTGATTGAAAGGCAGGTTAGCTATTAGTATTAATTAAATATTAAATAATTTACATGTACATGCATTTATTTTTTAATATTTCAATTACAAGTAGTATAATTAAGAGTATACTGATAATATTTGATATAAATTTGTGATGACTTTATGAGATTTAACAATTACGTGGCAACATTCTCTTTTATTTGTCAATTTAGGAAATGTAGAAAACAAACAAAAACAAAAATAATCTGCTGAATTAATTTTACTTGTTTCTTTGAAGAGTTTTGTACATGTGTGCCACAGATCTCTACTGCTAATCATAGAACTGGGAAAACTTCCCTATTATGAAATTTTTTATGGAGTCGTTTGTATCAGTTTTTGAAGGGAACTTCATAGATAAATAGTAGGTGATAGGAAATATGGCAGCCTAATTTTAATTCTAGTCCTTAAAAAGCTTGTTCTTAGCCACTTTATGTATATATGTCTTGATTGGGTTAAAAATTACTAGCACTATGAAGGAAAATGTGAGCACATTCATGTGTGTGTGTGTGTGTGTGTGTGTGTGTGTGTTTGCGCTTGTGTGTCTGTGTTGAGTGGGAAGTATCAAATAAATAGAAGGGTTAAGGGATGAGAGAAAGATGTAATCCAGGAATTTGTTTATTCTTTTTTATTCTGAAGCATATTGGCAGTGCGTAAACAATGAGCAGACATGCAAAATGAACAATGAGTGTCTGGAATCTGCCATGAAAGCATTCGACCACTGACTCTTGTCCATCAATAAGGTGACAATTGCAGCACCTCAGTCATGTCTAAAGTTCTGCTGGAGAAGTTTGGGGACTGTAGCAGACCTTCCTAAAATTGCTCAGCTTGGAACACCCATTAAATCAAAAGCAATAACTTATTCTCTGAACTATATCCATTCTTCCACTTTTATCCAAAAATATAACAGCATTTCATTGTCCTTAATTTATTGAGAACTTAAATCTTTGAATTTTCCCCTGGTTGTATTTCTGACTTCCTATATGAGATTGGAAAAGTCATTTACTCTTCTATGCACTTCCAGCTCACTGTTTGTCAGGAGGAGGAGTATTTATCTGTCTTCTCTTGGTACTTAGTTTAATTTATATTGGTACAGAACTTTTCACTTTATATCATATTTCATAAAAAGCACCAAGCTTTTACTTCATCTTCATGTACTTGCTGCCAATTGCTTCCCCAGTTTTATTTCATAGTAACATTTTTAGGATCACTGCCATTGTGATCTCTGAAGAAATAGCATTCAGGACTATATATCAATAGGTTACCTTCTTTTATTTTGCTTATACAGTAAGCAAATGTGAATTGAATGTGTATATTTTAGATATTGCATATATTATAACATTTCAGATCACTCTAAAGCTTATATGGGAGAAGATGACAAAACGTTGTATTCTGATTGTTTTCATATAACTAGGCACAAATACTTTTATGTGATATCCCTGAAAATCTTAGAATTTTTTTTGACAGCCTTCACAGAGCAATACCTCAGAATATTTTGCTACTAGGGGTTAATGTATTTTTAAAATCCCTAAGTGGGATATATATGACATACACATTTGTTATTTTATTTTTTATATTCAATTTTATTTTTTAAATTCTTTATGATATACTGAAAATTATTGTTATATAGATTTATGGGGCACAAAATGATGTTATGATTTTTAATACAATGTGGAATGATTAAATCAAGCTTATTAACCTATCCATAACCTCAAATATTTGACATTTTCTTGTGATAAGAACATCTGAGATACACTCTCTTAGTGATATTGAAATTTATAGGACTCAATTATTAGCTGTATTCATGCTATACAACAGAATCTTTAAAACATGACAAGTATTGCAACTTGGGACACTACTGGTATCCCATAATTTGGAAAATAAGTTGAAAGCAATATGTGTTTGTGAGCCAGAGCAATCATATAATTACACACATACAACCCCAAATATTATCTTACCTCAGGTTGTAGAAGTATAAATATAAAAATTTCCCTGCTAGCACAAAGATATTTTTGTACATTGTTTCTGCTACAGGAATACACAGTAATAGCTTTTGTTTATTAACAAGGTGAGAAGATAATGTTTACTGTTTGTTAACTGTTAGCTCTAAAGGTAGGACCATAATAAAATTCTTACCTTTCTCTTATATTATTTTCATTAAAGTTAAGACTTTTCATGAAATACTCACAATTCCAAATTGAGGGAGTAATGTATACATCAGGTGTTTGATATAACATACGTTATTTTAATGATAAAAGAACATAGTTTTCAGTTCAGATTTACATTGCAATACAATGGTTATTTTTTAAAGAAAGATAAGACTAGTGTGATGAAACAAAATGTTTTTAAAATAGATGATGTATGTCTTGGTCTAAAATAAATTTTGAACCATAGTTAAAAAAATTAAACTGAAGCAGATTACCTTGACTTCTAGTATCTGAGATAACAACGCAGGCCAAAAAAAGCTCCATATCTAAAAATTTACAAAAGGAAAGTGTGTATATTCTTAACTAGGGCAGAGTTGTTTAAAAGAGTGGTAAAAAATGCATAAGACTAATACTTTCTACACTAAACTATAAATCATAAATAGAAAAATGTTATCCAGAATTAATAAGTTAAACTATAAAATGAATTTTATCAAAAGGTTGACAATATAATAGCAAAAAACAAACATAATGAAAAGAGGATGTAAATTATACTGAAAGCAAATGACAGGAGAGATAAAATGAATGAGGACTTTGGAACATAATTATTATGTCACTTATCTCTCACATAACATCACTGTAATATTTTTCTGTGGCTTTTTTTCTGTTATTTAATTCAAATCTACCTTCTATAACCCTATTTTTATCACAACTGATTACATGAGAAATAAAGAAATTCTTCTTTAATTCTCTTAAATGGAATTGAACTGCGCTTTGAGTTGATTCATTCATTTATATCCTGTTTATTCTGATCCTTGGGAAGATGGAAGATCATAAATAATAATTATAATGAAACTTACTCCCAATTTTGTCACCACTGCTGTGACAGTCATGCAAAGAGATTCTTCTCTCATGGGACATGACTGCCACCTGAATCCTGTATTCCTCACTTACTTTTCAGATATATCCGTCATCACATGGTCACTTATATCTTTGTTCATTTTGAAAAACGATATCCTTCCCCACTTCACTGTGTGCCCCATTACCAAGTCATGGAGAACAGTTCATATTTTCTGATAATATTCCCCCCAAAAATAAAAGCCCTGCACTCCAAGACCTTACAATATGATTTAAGTAGACAGACACTGGAGAATAAGTGTGATGGTCAATTATATAGAATGTCATAAGATGATAAATACATTAAATAGAACAAAAATAGGGTAAAAGAGAGCAGTAGTGCTGAAGGAGGTGAAGATTGGGCATTGAAATTTTAATGATGGTAGCAAGATGATCTCCACTGAAAGAGTGATACGTGAGCGATTGCTTTCTTACAGAGAAAGAAGGGAAAGGGGACCTATGTTTAAGTACATATATGGAAAGAACATTTCCAAAGTCATAAAATTCTGTGCAAATTTCCTAAGATAGGGACATGTCTAAGATACTCAAAACCAGTGTGGCTGGGTTGGAGTACTCAGAATGAAAAATAAGCAAAGAGCCGGGAAGTAACTGGAAGCCAGAACTTACAGGTTGACGGAGGCCATTGTTAAGATCTTTGATTATTACCCATAATGAGATGGCAAGTGCATCACTCTGGGTTTAGTTGAGAAACATAAGCCATCTACATTCTTATAATAGAAAATAATATGACACAGGTAAATGGACATTTAAATGTGGAAAACTACAGGGAGTAGTCTACATTTTCCAAGTAGGGGCACCCTTAGGAGAGCTGTAACACTTCAGTCTACATTTAGTATCTGTATCTTATATATAATGATTCAAAAACAAAGACAGTGTTTTCTAATTTGTTTATATGTTTTAGGTATAATGTTCATATATAGAGAATTCCCTCTGAGGCTACAGGTGTAGGATGTGGGATAGGTGACCAGGAAGTACAAGTGAGTACTTGGCCATGGGAATTTGAGCCACTTGATTGTACAATCTAATTAAGCCTTAAGATCTGCTATAACCTAATTTCATATATTCTATTTCCATCTTATTATAAAGCTTGGTGTCACAACTCAATTTTATAACTCAGTGGATCAGATAATAACTAGTTCATCCAGGACAGGTGAAGTATAACTGTTTGCTTGTCTATCTTCAGGTGTTCAGGCAGGACACAATGTCAAGCCATTTCTATTCCAATTCTAAAATACTGGATTGTGCTTTTCCTGTTGGGCTTGAGGACAATCATGACTGAGAAATTATAAGGCACAATTGGTGGAGTTTCTGGTACTACTGGCCTTATTGTCAGCAAATACTTTTGCCTCTGATCCCCACTGAAAAGTGGTAGCCTTATGGGCCCTCTCAGTAAATGGTTCAAAGCAACACGCACACGTATGATAAATGTTACTTCCATAAATCAAAGAAGTTGGCAATTATTGAGCTTCTTTCTGAGGTGCCAAGACCCTGGATTTTATCTGCGATTTTATTCCACCTTTTGGCCAACATATTTTCTTAACAAGTTACATGAACATTTGCTGCTTCTCACTTGCAAGTTCTGATCACCATGGTATCAGCAATTTAAGAGAGGCACAAGACATCCTGTATATCAAGTGATCAAGACAATAGTGAGCCTTATTACGAATGTAGCTGCAGATCTGTGTTAGTCCTGAGGTTAGACAGTGAAGTGGTACTGACATCTTTACAATATAAGAACACATAGATTCTGGTGGCACTTCCTGTTTGATAAGGGAAAAATAAATAAAAGCACTTGTAGAATCCAACGACATGGTTGGTTGGCTTGAGTAAATATAAAACAACTAGCGCAGTAGGTATAATTGAAGTCGACAGCTGATAAAAATAACAATAATACACACACATTCATCACTATATTTTTTTTTTTTTTTTTTGCCGAGGTCAAATGAGGAAATTCAAAGAGGAAGTGACAGGAAAGACATCTCTTCATTCGTCATGCCTTCAAGTGTGGCAATAGTATCTGCAATCTGTCAGCTATGGTACATTGCTTTTGGTTTATTATTTTTTTGGGAAATAAAAGTTCTAAGGGCTTCTATTTTTCCCTTTTTATTGTAGTAAGTTTCTATCTATGGTTCCGGGAGCTGATGTAGATATTCTGCCAGCTGTGTCTCAATTGTGTACTCAGGAACAGACGAAATGGCACAATATGTGTTTGTGGACACACTGAGACAGATTCAAGCAACACCATTCATTTGTAATTTGATCACCTATATCATTTATGAATTTATTTCCTCTCAGTTTCAAATTCAACCATCAATATTTGCTCAGCAATAATCAATGGGATTTCTTTAAGCATCTCTCTTTTTACAAGGAACACGATGTTGGGTTTTTTTTTCCAGTAGAGGGCACTGGAAGGCTACTGTAGGTGGAAGATATTGTTCAGAGATTTTGACTACTAAAATTTATTCTCACATTTCTGTTCTTCTAAGGCTTGACACTTCTATACTATAAAAAACAAAATCTATAGCTACATTTATTATAGGCTACTACTGAATCTATATTCCTGTCATCTAATCAGTGTTACTATTAGTGCTACTTCCATGGTGGGAACTAACTCAATCGATCCAAACACTGTGGTAGGTCTAGATTTGTCCAACATTGTATACCTTCCTCTGTGACATAACACATTATAATTTGTTCTCACACATATTCCTTGAGTTCTACCACATAAATAGTAAAAACCTTACAGTTCCTTTAATAACTATTCTATCTCTTCCAAGTAAAACTTTGTCTTCTCCTTGTGCAATTCAGTTATTTTATTTTAATTATGGATCAGGATACAATAAGAGGCAGTTAGGTGGGCTTTCAGTAAAGTTGGCATCTGCATGCAAGATAAATATCCCTTTTTTTGAATTTATTAAGTTCCACAAGTAAGAAAAGGCTGGACTCCTTAGAAAAAAGAAGATGTCTTTGTCCAGGAGAGGAAACTCAGTGAGATAAGGATATTCGATATATCATAGTTGATTCATTAAAGTCACCCCAAATGTCCACATTCTCAAATTTCATCAACTACTTAAATTTGGTGTAAATGGCCTCAAAGGAGCTGAATTTTATTTATTTGTAAATCTTTATATTGTAAACACAGATATTTAGATTGGAAATTGGATATATTGGTTCCAGAGGTAAGAGATTATTTCAAGATAATCATGGAAGGTCTTTGGCATTTCTATCTGATCTTGAAATCAGATTTAAGGTAATATTCTGATCATTTACTTCTGTAAGTTCTCCAGTAGAAACCATCATCATCCCATAGTTATTTTAATTATCATTTCTAACATTTTGTTTTATAGCTTGTGCAGTTTCATCTCCCAAAGTTTGCCTTCAATAAAAGCGTCATTCCAGCCAATGACAGATTATAATTTAAGTACACATTTTGCAACTGAATTCTACTTGCTTATCCAAACCAATTTGATAGTAAGACTATTACTACCTGAAATCAAACAAAGTCAAGTAGAGAATTCCAAATTCCCATGTATGATGCTTTGTTCTGTGAGAATATTTCAATCACCCAATACTCACTCAGATGGGACTCAGACGAGAAAATGTAAGTCACTCTAGTTATTTCAAATCAGAATGATTTAACACGGGGATTTTGGTGATGAAAAGCTATTGGGAAGGATAATCAGAGAGACTATTTTTAGCTTTCAGCTATGGGGCATTGTAGGCGTCACAGGGAGACAATGATTAATGATGCCAGTTGCTTTCTACACCAAAGTGGATAGTTGTTAGAAAGATGCCTGGGAGCTTTTGGCAAAATCTCAATATTTGCTTTACTGCATAGGAAACACATCTTCCCACAGTAGCAACAAGACAAATAGGTTTTCATTCCCTTTTATCTCCACAATTTTATATGAGTACTTTTCATTAGCAACATTTAGCCTGAAGCATGATTTGTAAGGGAGTCTAAGAAATGAAGGTTTGGAAATTTTAGCCTTTATGGTACAGGCAAAAGCATAGACGGGTTGAAGGATATTATCTGGCACAGAGAGGCATGATTGTTTTGAGCAGATGGGTTCTAAAGTTTAAGTAATCTAAGTTCTAAAATGATCAGTCACTTTGCTGTACTGAAAACAGAGCACAGTGTAAGTGGAGAATCAGAGAAGCCAGTTAGGGATTCCTTTCATCAATCAAGAAAACAGACAACGGTGGTTGGTTTCAGGATGGCAGTGGTGGCGTTGGTGAGAAATAATCAGATTCTGGAAATATTTGGAGTTGAAACTAATTGTGTTTCCCGCTGGATATGGAGTGTGAGTGAAAGGGTGCAGTCAAAGAACACTGTTTTGCCTGAGAACCCAAGGATTGAATTACCATTTACATGAGCGGGAAAAACTGTGCATTGAGTAGGTTGAGGAAAACAACAATAATTTTAGTTTATATATACTAAATTTCAAAAGTTTAGTAGATCTATAAGTAAGCAAGTTGAATAAATAGTTGAATGTTTTAGCCTGGAATTTTGAGTGCATAGTTTGGAAGTCATCAGCACATAGGTGTATTTAAAGTCATGAGACAAATGGGATCTCACAAATCATGAATGTATTCAGGTAAGAGAACAAAGAGTAAGGCCCAGGATATTCCAACATTAAAAGGTCAGAAAAAGAGAAGAATTCTGAAAATTAAAATAAAAAGAAACAGTTGGTGAGGTAGGAATAAAATCTTAAATCCAAGTTGGGGGAACAATGTGTATCACTGAGGTCAGAGAGGTCAACTGTGTCAACTACGGCTAATAGGTCACATCAGAAAAGAACTGAAAATTGACTAATAGACTTAACAATATGTCTAAATTAATAAATATTGAATTTGATAAGGAAAAGTTAGAATATGATGTATTATAGTCAATAGTTATGAAATGGATTTGAGTGAGATCAGTGAGACAAGAGTCTATATGGAAGTAAAACAGGTTTTTGGATTCTCTCCAAAATTTCTCATATAAAACACACACACATACAAAGAAATCACCTGTGACAGCCGATATGAAAAGGCATTCTCATGAATCACAGAATATAATTTTATCGTGTCAAACCACTGATATCAGTAGGACCAATGCAGTATGATAGATGTGTGTGCAATAGCAAAGAGAACAAAATCGGAGTTTTTGATTGTCCTTATAGATTGAAACATAGAAATTACCAAATAATTTTCACTTTTCCGAAAGAGTGGTTCTCCAAAGAGCATGGAGGAATACGAAGGTATATTGAAAGAACGAACAGCCACAACTAGGAGTCATCTAACTAGGAGTCGTCTCTCTAAAATTCCATTTGCTGGTAAGCGCAAGAGGGCTGGTGGACTGCTTCTCAGAGATCTTGGAACTATTCAATGGAAAGCCTAAGAAAAGTGACATTAAATAAACTATATAGGGCGAAATCAAATGCAAACAAAGACCTAACACTAAGGTGAAAGCAAGAGAAGTCTGGACCCCAGTACGAGAAGCAAGCAGAGAAAACAGAGCTCAAAAGGATTGAGGGAAGTGTGGAAAGCGGGAGGGAGTGTTTTCATAAACGGAATATAGAAATAAAGGGGACAAAGATTCATGACAATATAGTTAGATATAATATATAAATACATAAATAAATTTGGTTGTCAACCTTTGTCACCTTTCTGATTTAAGGTGATCAATATTAAGCTCCTGAACTCTAATTTGATAATGTAATTAATTATATTCTACATGTCTAGAATCAAACAATTATATATTAATAAAAATATATTAAATGAGTTTTTGGCACTATTCCATTTTGGTTATTATTAAAATAATTTTGCTTCTATCTTAGCCATTGAGGTTAAACTACAAATTCACTGTCTACTATATGTGATAAAATAACAGACACTCTTCCTACATTGACCATGTGTTTAAGATTCTAATCGTAAGTGCAGAGAAATGTCTCTTCATATCAACAGAGGATAATGGATTGCCTCTAATATAAAAGTTTACACTTTAAGCCCTTAACTCAATTCTTTTGTGATAAAGATACAATCTTTTTTTTTTTTTAATATGGGAAGTTTGGAGGGCGTGCTTCTATTTCCAGCTCTGTAATGTATGAACTTACAAATAAATGAGAAAATTTAAACAGTGATTCTACCATTGATTATTATCAAGAGAGCATTTTGCAATTCATAAATCCTAGTGAAGCTTATTTTGCAACTTGTCATCTTTTATAAATCACTGTTTTCTCTGTAAAAAATAGAAGTATGTTGGAAATACAAAACAGCAAAGCATATTTTAACCTATCTAAATGTGGGAATAAATTGTACTTTTCTACTTGAAGTAGATAAAATGAACATTTATCAAATATAACAGTTTTAGCTAAAGGACACTCAGACATACTTTCTACATAAGACTGCTATTGATCTGGACAGATCAAATGAAAATAAATCATGACTAAATATAATCATCTACTTTTTGACATGATTAAATACTTTTGGGTTGTGATTTATTTGGCTTACATACTTAGATATTTTACTTTGTAAACAGATGTTAGTGATCTCAGTCTTAGTAGAATAATTTACTATCTCCTCTTTGCCAAGGGAAAATGAAGGAAAATGATTTGTATCCTCACCACAACAGAGCCCTCCTGTGAAAATGTCCATAAAAATATGACAAATGATATTTATTATGTTAATATGCTGCAAGTTAAAGTAAGAAAGAAACAATACAAAATAATTCAATAATATGATTCTTGGGTGCTAAGGAAAATAGAGCTATCTAGCTTATTTTTTCATATTATCCTGGTCATCAAAATGAATGCCTGTACTTAAAAAAAATGAGTGATAAAGAAAATTCAGTATTAAAGAAAAAGCCATGCTAACTTTTTGAAATTTTTTGTTAACTATATCGTAAATATGACTGTATTCAGGCTTGAACATGGTTTCTGGGGTGACAGAACATTGAGAATTTGGTAAGTAACACTGATCCTACTACCAAATCCAAGTCTATTATAGAGTATGATACAGTCAATATGAATCTATGGATCAGAGAACATAGATAGATCCAGAAATTGAGATACTGTCCTCTGAACAAGGGTGGGGAGTCACTTGGGGAATATTGAAAATTATTTTTTAAGGACAGAAGAAGAACTACTTAAAAATAAAATGAGAAGTATCTACAAGAGGAACATCTGTTTTCTGGACCCCATGATGATGAATTTTATATAGGTACTTCCTTTGAGAACCCTGGGAAATCCTTATTTTTAGTTAAAAGCTTCAATGTTCCCATTCCACATTATATTTTCCATAGAAACTGTTCACAGATTTCAGTTAAAAAAATCCCACATATCCATAAATGTTTAGAAGTAAGGAGGAGGTTGAAAGTAAGCCAGCCTCACTCTATCATCTCATCAAGATGTTCTATAGTTCAAAGGGAAGAAAAACAGTACAATCAGTGAGGGCCCAGGCTGGAAGCTGGACCACGAGTGAAAGAGAGTGTAAGTGAAGAGAAACACTACAGCCCAACTTTCTGGTTTTTTCTTTGTTAAACAAAACAAAACAACAACAACAACAACAAAAACAAGGCTGATCTCTGGTGAGGACACAGTCTGACTTATGAGTTACATTTGAATGTAAATAAACAAATGATTATTACCATGTCAGGAGTTCTCTTCAAATGTATAAACAGGACATTGTGACAATCAACAGTTTTTTATCAGGCATTTAGAGAAAAAACTTTCATGAGAAATAAAATTCTGAGGTGATTAATATTTCTCTCACACTCAGTGGGGCTTTGTTATTGTTGATATTATCATTGATATAGAAGCAAAATCTAGTTTTAGACCTCTAGTTCCCAATAATAAATAAAAAAAAATTAAATATAATATTTTGGTGATGTATCATATATTATCATGAGCCACAGAATAATCTTATCACACTTGCTGAAAACCGAGGAAATGTCAATGATGTTAAGTAGATAGGTATTCAGGGTACGGAAAATAGAGAAGTGTAACATTGATAAAATTTTAATGAAAAGATAGCAAATTTTATTTACAAATTTCTCTGCAAATTAACTTTCAGAAATAAACATTTGCTTGATATTTACAGCTTACTATAATTCTGAAAACAATATGATTCCAATTTTATACAGAGAATTATTAAAATATGTGGGTTTTCTGGATGGTATTTTTTGTTTTAGTTTGATCTTTATCATTCATGTAGAGAGCATTTCAATAAAATTCTTATATCGCTGATTGCTACTTGGTAGGGCACTCATTATGCCAAATTATTCAGGAAAAATTCAGTTATTCTGACTGGTACATCTTAAGATGTAATTTCACTTTTATAAGCATTTATTGTATTGCTACCATGTGCTGAGTATTAATGCTACATTATTAAAGTAATAATAATAAATTAGATGAAAATGTCTTCAACCTTATTGTTTCTTAAAAGAATATCCAAAATATGTACAATAATACCATGGAGTTTTACAAACACCAGTCATGAATAGTTAATAGCTATGTATTTTTATGTGCATATGTATAATTTATTATATATATGCATATCTATAATTTTAATTGATCATTCTTTGTGCATTGCAATGTTTATCTTCCTTGAAGATTGATTCAATTTGTTTGGCTGGGTAAATTGCATAGCAATTGTCCTCTTGACTTAATGGCACAAAATTAAGAATTTCAAGGTCATCCTGAAACTGCCAAAGGGAAAAACAGCTCTACTTTTGCATGTTTAATTTTATTATATTTTAATAATTTTTATTTTATGACAATATTTCTTAGATAAAATGTATTCCTTTAAGGCAAAAATTATATATTATAAAATGGAATAGCTAATCTAAAAAGTTCTTTCTATAAGAATAATTGAACTGGCCTATAAAAGGCTATATTTTTGTTGAAAAGAATTGAATTTAGTTTGTGTAAGCATAATTTATAGTCTCTCCTTCACTTGACTTTATCAATAAAGTCTTTCTGAAAATTTAGAGTATCATTTCCTGAAAGGAGTTCCAAAATCAATATAAGTAATTTCTTTTGGCCAATGTAGCAGTGCATGAGGCATTTGGCATATATTGCTCATACAATATTTTAAAGAATGTATATTTAAAAAATTATTTTTGTAATGATTCTTCACTAAATGAAAATACTTCTGTGTTATTTGCAAGCTTTTTTCATTACTTTCCTTATTCTCTCCATCCATTGTTCTTTCGTCTTCCTTTAATTAATTAAATGACATGTGATTTGAATCCTCTTACATTTATTATGTTCTGGGAAGGGACAAAAGGGGTTTTTAAATATCAAGATAGGAATGCATACTTACACATATACAAACATAGGTAATAGCTGAGGTAGATGATAGATTAATAGATAGATAATTATTAATATTTGGTCAAAGTTATATGAGGACCAAGAAATGCTGTGTGCATGACACAGTTTATATGCATATATTCAGTCTAGACATTTGCTTGATATTTACAGTTTACTATAATTCTGAAAACAATATGATTCCAATTTTATACAGAGAATTATTAAAATATGTGGGTTTTCTGGATGGTATTTTTTGTTTACCATCGATATAAGATATTAGCACAGAGATTCAAAACTCTCACTGAAGATGACTAACAAAGTGTCCCTGAGACAGTCATAGTAAAACTCGTAAAAAAACCAAAGCCCAAGATAAAATCATAAAAGCTAACAGAGGTAGAAAAAAGTAATATTGTCAAAGGTGAAATGGGAAGACTGGCAGACATTCACTCCATTTCTCCATCCAGTCATCTATTCCTTTATTTTTTTCATTCTTTAAAACAAGCAAACACAAAACTGGTATTATCTACTCTGTGCCAAACACTGTATTGAATCACAGTGAACAAAATTTCCAACAAGATACAGATCTAATGATCTTAGAGATGTTATGCTTTCAACGAGGAAAAAGGCAGGTAATTCAACATTGTAGTGCAAAGTAAATAAAACTATAATCAGTTATGCTATATCATTTATGACTTCACAGCACTGAAGTCCTGGTTATCATATGCTGAACATTCCACTAAGTGTGTTATAGATTTATATTCAATTAATCATAAAATAAATGTATAAATAAGATACAATAAGTATTTCATCTACTTTGAACTTAAGAAATATGAGGCATAGGAGGCCAAGTAACTTATGTAAGGACACTGAACAAGTAAATGGAGAAGCCAAGTTTCAAACTGAGCCTGTATTGCCCCAAATTCCATGTTATCAATAATTTCACAAAATGGCCTCTTTGTGGCAGAAAATAAGCTTATATTTCCTCTTTGATGATAATTTCAGATTTTTATCACATGCTCTATTTTGATTTTGGTGTCCTATTTTTATAGTTGCAGTTCTGAATATCAGTAGAAGAGAAAGAAGGAATAAAGAGATAATGACTGATGATTTTCCAAATCGATATAAGATATTAGCACAGAGATTCAAAACTCTCACTGAAGACGACTAACAAAGTGTCCCTGAGACAGTCATAGTAAAACTCGTAAAAAAACCAAAGCCCAAGATAAAATCATAAAAGCTAACAGAGGTAGAAAAAAGTAATATTGTCGAAGGTGAAATGGGAAGACTGGCAGCTAATCCTCCAACAGAAATAATGAAAGCAAGAAAACAATGAAAATATGTCTTTAAAATAGTGCATGAAAATTGCTGCCAACCCAAAATTCTATACCCAGCAAATATGTTTCTAAAAATCAAGTTTAAATGATAATATTCAGGAAATAAACCTAAGATAATTGCCAGAAGGTATGCATTATAAGAAAAGGAATTCTAGAAAAGTGCATAGACATTAAGGAAGGACTAAAAAGTATCAGGGACACTATATACTTATTAGAATGGTCAAAATCTAGAAGACTGACAATACCAAATGCTGGCAAGGATATGGAACAACAGGAACTCTCACTCATTGGTGGGACTGCAAAATGATACATCTACATTGAAAGACAGCTGGACACTTTTCTATAAAACTAAATATATTTTTATTGTATAATCCAGTAATGATGCATCTTGACATTTACCTAAAGGAGTTAAAAAAAACTTCATATCCACACAAAAACATGAACAAGGATGTTTATGGCAGCTATATTTATAATTTCTAAAACTTGGAAACAACCAAGATATCCTACATCTGATGAATGGATAAACTGTGGCACATAAGGCAGGAATATTACTAAGAGCTAAAAAGAAATGAGCTCTCAAGCCTTGAAAAAACACATAGCTTTGTTTTTAAAATGCATACTAAGTGAAACAAGGTAATACAAAATGGCTAGCTAGTGTAGGATTCCAGCTATGTGACATTCTGGAAAAGGCGAAACTACAGAGGCAGTAATAACAATCAGTGGTTTTCATGAGTTATGGGGAAGAGAGGAATGAACAGGTGGAGTGCAGAGGACTTTCAGGGTAGTGAAAATACTCTGTACGATACTATAATGGTGCATACATATCAGTACACATTTGTACAAATGTATAGAATGTAAAACACCAAGAGTGAAGACTAATGTAAACTATGAACTCTGGGTGATAATAATGTATCAATATAGGTTCATAAACTGTAACTAATATACCTGTCTTGAAAAGGATGTTGATAATGGGTAAGCCTATATATTTGTGGAGGCAGTAGATATAGGGGAAATCTCTGTAGCCTCAGCTCAGCTTTGCTGTGGACCCAAAACTTCTCTAAAAAAAAAAAAAGAAGAAAGGCTATTAAAATAGTCTACTAAAAAAACGGATAAACAAAACAATTATGGCAATGTTATGTAATGTTTGAAATATATTTAGAAAAAAAAGTTTGAAAACAATAATGAAAAAGTGCATTAAAATTTTTCTTAAACTTTATCATTTTAACATTTTAATAAAAGTGGTCAACATCATAATATGTATTAGAAAGCAAAAGTATGAAAATATTTATGTATGGAAAATGATATACCATGAAAAATGCTTGTCCAATAAAGCTGAAACTTTACTAATGGTGCAGACTTTTTAAGACCAGAAAGATTATTGGAGGTAAAGAAGAGTAATTCCTGAAGATAAGAAGATAACACATCAGGGAAATATAACAAATATGAATATGTATAAATCTAATAGCATAGATTAAAAATGCATAAAACAATCCTGGAAGAAAATAAAATAACACTAGGTCAAAGACTGCTGAAATGTGAATCAAAAGCACAATTCATTAATAGCATTACAAATATCAATTTACTGCTTTTGATAGTTATAATATGGTTATGTAAGATATTAAAATTGGGGAAGTTGTATGAAGGATATATAAAATTATTTTTCTATTCTTGGAATTCTTCTCTAGGTCTAAAATTATTTTCAAAAACCCTCAATAAATATAATGATAAATTAACAGAAATAAAATGAAAAGCAAGCAAATCCATAATTTATTATTCTAATAAGTGACCCAAGGAAGATACAGATTTTCAAAGAAGAGTCACTCTACATGAACTAAATCTAGACTATCTGAACTCAAAGCCACCTAGCCAGATATATATGCTGGGCACTCTCTTCTAGTACCTATCTCTGAATTATGAATAATAAGTCACCCCTAAAGACACAGATTTAAAACAACTATAATTCGTATTTCTGGGCTTGGATAAACTAACGTGGCTAGGCCTGCTCTGATTCTGATTTCTCAATCCTCTTTTGGTAACTACAGGCTTCAGGTAAACTTCTTTTTTTCCTCCATGTTGGTGATACATGCAAAAGAGAGAAAGTGGAGACATGTAATAAATCTTAAGATGTAAGCTCCGATGTGGAAACCTGTCACTTCTTCCTAGTTCTGTTGTTCAAATCAAGTCACATATTCACACTCAAAGTCAAAGAGGGGGAAATATACTCAACCATGGAGGTATGAAAGGAGAATAATTAGAGCCAATAACATAGCCTGCCATAGTGCATCCTTGCAGCCACAAGCAGTTATGTGCCTCCCACATGCAAAACATACTTGCCCGCAGGACACCCAGTCCACTCGCCTAATCACGTAATGAGACTCAAAGTGCAGGACGTTAGCCATTCCTGTTGAACAGGCCACCTATGGACTAAACATGCAAGTTGTCTGCCCTTACTCACCATACAATCCACAAAAAGATGTTAAAGTTATTACAGGAAAATTCAATCAACTTGTAATCATCAAAGGAAATAATAGGAGTTATAGAGCAGTCACTGGTTCTTAGCAATTCTAAAATTTTGCTGATTAAATGCCAGCAAGTTCTTCCTGGTAGGATATTAACAGAAAAAATAAAAAAAATAAAATGCTATCAGGTTTTTCTACAATAAGAACAGGAGATGCTTCTTAATTAGGCCCTAATTCTGTTTGCTAAGATTACCTGTCTGTCCAATGTTCTCCATTGGTTTTGGCTCTGCTGTCTGGGGATGTCTGTCTTTATTTATTATCATCTTTGGTCATCTATAAAAAGAACATTGAAAAAATTTATGTGTTTGGGGGCAGATAAACATTTTCAGCCTCCTGTCTGCCCTTAGAATGCTCAGATCCCAGAGGACATTTTATTTTTCATCACTTTCAGGCACCTACTGGGTCATATGTAGAGGACATTGCCAATAAGTCCTTCTCAAAATGTTGAGAGTTTTCTATGCATTTGATTTTAGTTGCCATTACCCAAAAGCTATACTGAATATTCTATTAGATATATACAGACTGGCTAAAGAATATAGCTTTATACTTAACTTACAGTCCTTTTTTTTTTCTTTTCCTTGTGAAAGAGTCCACCTTTATATAATATGAGTCATAGGTCTTTACATAGAAACCACATAGTGCAGATACCACCTTGGATACTCTAGGGCCACATGCTATAACTGAAGTTGAATATCCTTTACTCCTTGAAGAGTCTGGATATGAGAAGCAGTTTATATTGTCATACTCATCATTTTTCTTTCACATTGGCTAGTTCTATTCTGAAAATAAACTCTTTCTTATTGTATGTTATCATTTGCAGCTAAAATCAGTCCAAAATTCTACCTAAAAAGGTCTCAAAAAAAGAATGAGAGACACAAAAAATGCCCTCTGCTAACATTTATATTAGATACATTTTCAATCTTTTAAGTTATTGTAGGTTTAATTTTACAAAATATTTTACAACTAAATTGTAAAGGTCAACATTTTTTTCAGTCTCCTTAAATAGTTTCTTTACCATTTTTTCCTGCATCTATTCATTATGTGGTTCTAATGACAATGAAACATTATCATTACTTTTTTTCTTTTATAGTTGTACCCTAATTTTCAGTATTATTTTTTAAATCTACTACAAATTTCTATGCACCAAATGACCCCTAAACTCAGTGGCTGAAAAGAACAAACCTTTATTTTCACTTATGAATCTATACATCAGCACGAATCCACTGTTGGAGGCAGGGGTTAGCTGGGAAGCTCTGGAATCACAGATAGGCTCATGCATATATATATATGAATGAGTTTAGAGACAGCAGTTTCTAGAGCAGCTGAAAGGGCTCATCTGAGTATGCTTTGCTTTTTGTGTCTCTCATTCTCTGAGATCAACAACATTGCCAGTGTATGTTCTTCTAATACCATGGAATAAGTACAAGAAGTCAAGTGAAAATAAGTCAAATGTCAGAAGCCAAAATGAAGAATATAATGACCACCCTTAGTAGGAAGGAAGTCATACATATTATGGTCAAGGATGTGCATACAACTTCAGTTTTCTTTTCTCTAAAATATTGCTCACACACATATTTCTGCATAAAGTTTCTGTTTCTTTACGTTCTATTGAAATTTAGTGTTAAGATGAGACTTTCTTAAAATAGTTTAAATCCTTTTTTCCCAAGAAGGTTTGTCTGACTTCTTCAGCTAGAAATTATATTTTGTCATATTATTTTTATAACACTTTACTCTGATCACGAGTATGAATGTAGTCTTTAGAGCTGTCATATATCTGTCTACATGAATTTCTTCAAATCCAGTTCTTTTAAGTTACAAAATAAAATAAATATCTTTCATTTCATCACCCTGAGTGTAGCACATAATCTTTCCCATTATGCATTAACAATATACTTAGTTTAGTTATTACATGACAGCAGTTAATAAGTTGAGAATATTTCTGTTCTTAAACTATCAATTTAATTGTTTCAACTTTTCAAACTTACATTCCTTGCATAGACAATTAAATAAAAACCCATGTAAATATTCATATAATTGAAAAGTAGGTCTTCTTTACATTAAAATAATAAACTTTTCTGTTATAAATTTATTTTATATTGAGAAACTATCAAATGTTGAAAACTTATTCATGTCTTCCACTAATATCAGTCTGATGAAAAGTTTACATGACTTTGAGACTTCACCTCTAAAGTACTTTACATGACTTGGAAAAAATATTTCTAAAATCCATTACACAATTCATTGCATTGTAGCTAACATGACATTTATAAACCAATTCAAATGAAGTATTACTGTTGTAAGAATTTCATTTTGGTATCTAACTGTGTAAAAAACTGTTTTAATCATAAAGTCTACTTTTCACATATCTAGCAACCACATTACATTTAATCTATTAACAATTTTAAGTGTCAGATATTTGAGTCATGTTCTAATGCAGACAAATAATTGTTAGTAAATACATGCTGCATGATTAAAAATATAGAGTTTTAGATAATAAGAGATTTAAGGCAGTACATTAACATAAGTGTCTTTTGGCAACCAATGAAGAATGCGTATCACTGTTCAATACATAAGTGTTAGCAATTTATCTGACAGCAACACTCTTCTTTTATATTGGATGCTATTAAATGTGATGTTTTTTTCTCAGTTGAAAGAAGTTGCTTTTTTATTACCAAGCTTATATTATGTGTCATTATTTTATATTCTGATACATGATTCTCTCATTTTAGATTAAGTTTCAACAGCAATTTAAAATAGCTAATAAACTCTAGAGCAAATTACTATTAAAGACAAAAGGGGAAAGATGTTGCTATTTGATGCTGGATTTAATTTAAAGAATTCATTTAATCAGCAAGAAATATTTACCAAATAGTGCATTTCTTTATGTCAAAAGCAATTTTTATCATGTTGGGTTAGTGGTCATTAAGCTTACTTAAAATATTCAACTTTCTAACATAGATTTTTTATGCAGATTATATTACAAAGTCATATTAAATCGCTTGGTTAAAAGTGATCTTGCATTCTGTGTCCAATCACCTGTTATTGAGACTTGATTCAATCAATCATAAACATTTTTTTGAATTATTGGTACATACAAAATAATGCACCCCTATGAAGTTTATGTATAATATATGGCTGCTTCTTTCAAATTACTTATAAACACATAAACCTGATTCTATTAGGCACTGAGGGAACATGATAAACAGTACGTTCGACAAATAGATGGCAAGGAGACATTTTTCTCCTGCAATCTACTCAGCACTTTACTTCTATTAGTAGGGCTAGACAAATGGTATGTAGGTTAAAGTGTCATATAATATTCTTATTTTTATTTAAATGCCAAACTTTCAAATAATTTCTTGAAACAATAACTTCTTTAGTAATTCTGAGATTATACTGGTAAGAGAATGCTTTCTGAAAAGTGTGGACACAATAACGTAACAGAGAAGTGTAAAAACAAAACATCAGGATGAATAAAAATTGTGAGTGAAGTATTATAGGAAGGACATGACTTACATAAAGAAGTCTAGATACACTCTAGAGTATTTCCCAAAAAACCCATCCCCTAGTTCATGCCTTTGTGTGACCTCCATTCCTTGAGTGTGAATGGCACCTGAGACTTGCTTCTAACTGATAGTACAGAGCAATTGTGATAGGATACATACAGTGATCCATTGTACATAATTATTTTGCATATGCTTATCACTCATGTAGCTAGAAGATTCTCTTTCCCCTGCTCACTTTAAATAATCAAGGTGTCATGCTTTAAGCTACCTTATAGAAAGGGCCACATGGTAAGGAACTGAGAGCTGCTTCCAGTCAACAACTAGCAAGAATCTGAGCTCCTCGGTTCAGCATCCTGCAAGGAACTGAATTTTGCCAGCAACCGTACGACCCTCGCAGAAGATCCTTCCCCAGTTGAGCCTCGGATGAGACAACAACCCTGTCTGAGACTTGAAGTTTACCTGTGAAACTCTGAAACAGAAGACCTCACTATTTTGTGTCCTAACTTCTGACTCAGAATCAATGAGATTCACAAATGTGGACTGTATTAATTCACTAGGTTTGTGGTAATATTTTCAAACAGCAATATATAACAAATACAGTAACTAAAGATTTGAGCCTTTTCAATGGCAATATTATAACAGAAATCTCAGAAAAATGGAAATATTGATTATTATTTATAATGCTCTCAAAATGTGGAGGACTGTGAATGCCTGTATTATTTGAATATTTTCCTATAAGCAGTATATGGGGGTGGTTGTTTAGGGAAATGGTTATACTCTCTGCTAAAAATAAAAACAAGATGAAATAATTAGAAGAAGTTTTAGCATGAATTTGATAAAGACATCAGAATTTGGAAGACTACTTAAGAGACTTCTACAGGAATTGAAGGACAAAGTATGACAGCCTATTCTAGGATTAAAGCAACAATGAAAATGAACAAGATGAAATCAATTGTATAATTTAGAGTTTGATTGCATAAAGGGAAAAAGGATACAATATAAATTGTAAGACTAAGCTTGAAAAATCTGATTTCAGACTTTGATATTAAGAAAAAGGAGGGAAAATAAAAGAAAACTGCATTGATCTGTCAGGAGAAAGAGCTAGTGTATGCTGAGTTTATTTTATTCATGTTACATTTGAAATACCAGCAGGGTATCTTAAATAACGATATATAAAAAGTAATTTAAAGTAAGAATAAGACTTAAAGTTGAAGCTGGAGGAATATACATGACCATGATTAGGATTTGAGGTAATTATAATATAAACTTTGACATACTAGCATAAAGGAGAGGGGGAAAAATTGTGAAAAGAAAAGGACTAAGCTCAGTGTAATCAGAAATAGAGGAATTATTATAAAACATTAACCATTTAAAGACTAATTTCTTTTTTCTTTATTTTTAACAATATTTGTCTTCTTTTCATGGAAAATATTCCCATCTATACTCATATTGAACATTTAATTAGAAAATAAGATTATAATATTATTTCATAAACCTCAATTTTTGCCTTGTACTCACATAAGCAAATATCTTTTAATAATGTCAAGATTATGGACTGAATTGTTTCCTCCTACCCAAAAATTTATATGTTAAAACCTTAACCCCTAGTACCTCAGATGAGGATTATATTTGGAGATAGGGCCTTTAAGGGGAAAAAACTATAGTTAAATGAGGTCAATAGGACAAATCTTAATCCAATACGGAGAGGAGTTTTGAGAATAAGAGTTTAGTGCACAGAAACACACAGAGGGAAGACCATGTGGTGACACTGGAAGCAGATGGCCATCTACAAGCCATGGAGAGAGGCCCTCAGAAGAAATCAACCCTGCTGACACCTTGATCTTGGAGATCTAGCCTTCAGAACTGTGCAGAACAAATTTCAGTTATTTAGTCTACTCTATTTGTACTTATAGCAGCCTTATAAAACGAAGAGACAATAAAATAATTGGTTAAACATGTATAATAGAATGAATTATTCTTATTTAATGACTATACCTAATTATAAATAAATCTTATAATTTCACTGTGATTTGTTTCTGAAGAACTGTTCTTCTTGTGACAAATTTGAAAAAATGGGAGAAATACATATTTTCAAAAATATTACATGAGAAGTATTAAGTTATAAATTACAGATTTTTTTCCAGAAGATTAATTTCCAAAGGTAAATATTAGCATGTGGCTGGTAAGATGTTATGTGAGGTATTTCAAATAGTGAAACTCACAGGAGAACGAAAGTAGTATGGTGGTTGCTAGGGAATGAGGCAATGGAGAAATGAGGAGTTACTTTTCAAGGGGCATACATTTCAATTGTGCAAGATAAATAAGTTCTAGAGATCTGTACAGCATTGCACTTATACTTACCAATTCTGTACTGTACACTTAAAAATGTAAGAGGGTAGATCTTGTGTCATTTGTCCTTATCACAATTAAAACAATAGCAACATCAAAGGCTGGTGTGTATACAAAATTACAAGTAACAGAGGTATAATGTTTCAGCTTTTCAAACTCCCGCCTCTTATTCTAGATTCCTCCTTTTCTTACTCCACTGCTAACAAGGACAGTGGGGATCTGAATCTTGGCAAGTAAATGAACAGATTTGTCTTCTGAACTATTTAATAGAACCTTGTATGCTTTACAACTCTCAATTGAGTTCTTTATACAGATAATTATGTCACTTGTTGGTATAATAAAATATAATGCAAGCTTTTCTCTCAAATGTTAATTTTGTATAAAAAGATTTGCAATCAATCAAATAAACTCACTTTTTTTTCCTTTATAGGCATACTACAATGCTGCATCATTTTGAACATACATGTATGTTCAGCATTTTATGGAGATGTTCACACAATTTCCTAGACCCATGTAAGTGTATGATAATAATTATAAAACGTATGTAAGAACACTAAAGTTAGCCTTAAAATGAAGAATATTTTAAGGAATATTATATTCAAAAGTAGACAAAAAATCATCGTTGTCATATACATAGGTTACCACTACACATAATACGCTTACTCAATATCTTGTTTTTTAAACCCATTCCCACCATCAAATTTGAGAAATCATGTAAATCACCAATAATCTGTAAGCATATGTTTACTTTTAATTTATATTGCTTTTAAGCAATCTTCTCATGGATGACCTAGTAGGGAACTGAGAAACTGTTGCAGATACAGCTGTTTATTTTGAGTTAACGACCCAGGGGTGTCAACACATATGCTGGACATGTCAAATGAAAAGGTTCTTGACATTTTTCCAATAGAATATTCTAAAATACCCATCAATTTGGATATGTTTTGCTAAAAATATCCCAACTTAATATTTTCTCATTCCAACTGAAAAGGACTTAGGACGCTATATTCTCATTGCCAGCAATATATAATTCAAGTTGCATCTTCCATACACTTTAGCAGATTTAGATGCATATAGCATATGTTGTCACTTAAGATTCTTATTTTGAGTTCTGTATATAAATACCTTGCTGTTAGCTTTTTAAAGAAAACTAATGCTTTCAGAAAATAGTCTCATTAATGTACTTGCTAAAATTGAACTTTCTAAAGATAATTTTGAAAACACATTTACAACTGATGTTTTGTCTCTTAATCAGTGTACATGACAGAGAGAAATTCATAACATAAATACCTGAAAGAAACTGATGAGATGAATGATAGGGATGTCTTTAAAAATAACTCCTGTGGGTTCTGATTAGGACAAATCATCTATTACCTAAATTTAAATCTGTGAATGTAAAATCCATCACTCCAGCATCTTATCCTTATGAGAAACACATCTTTCTAAATGAAGTGTATAAATACCTTTAAAGGTCTTTTGAAAAAGTTATCTTGAGACGCTATGCATCAAAATTTTCACACTTTTTAGAAGAAATTATATACATCTTAAATACATGTTTTATATGTGTTTATCAGGTATAATTAGGGTAAAAATATACAGTGGCTTTTATTATATTCAAAATAAGATGGAATTCTATAATTTTCTTTGTTATATTATAGCCACAGCAGTGTAATACTGTCGCTGTTACATGCTTGGAGTTGAATTCTAATTCTGCTACTTCCCATCTAATCATGAACATTCAGGCAAACTTGTTGTTTCAATTTTCTCATTTTTAAGATAGAGTTAATAATAAAAGTAATTGCTTCATGTATATTTTATAACCATTATATAAGAATATCCAAATCAGGTACATATTATAAAAGAGCCTAAAATAATGCAAATACTCAGTAAGTAGAATTAGTACTGGTAATAATAATTTATTTTTTTAATTATGTGACTTTACTTCAGATTCCCTTCAGACCTATTTTGTGGTGTATTAACATTAGTCATGTTAGCCAAAATGCTATGTTTCCACCACTAATTAATGTGAAATAATGTGTTCTTTTTTTTAGCAGAAAAACCAGAGTGAATTGGAAAGATTTAATACACTTCCTACTTACTAAGACATCATGGTTCTGCAAACAATGCATTTCTGTGGTGATGCTGTGGTAGACAGGATTTTTACTCACAGGTTTTAGCTACTCACTGAGCATAAAATTGTACCTCCTTCCCCTTTGCTATGGGACTCTTCAGAAAGAGTATGTATACCACGGAGTTCTACTCTCCTAGTTAGAGTAGAAAGAGTATGTATCCCCATCCTATTGACGCTGGCTTTGCCCATGTGAATGGCTTTGACCAATAGAGTATGGGAAGAAGAGCAATGCGCTTAATTTATGTGAAGACTTTAAGAAGTACTACAACATGCTTGTCCCTCTTGAGCTCTCCTCAAGAACAATATTATGTCACAGAGAGTAGGTTCTTTTTTAGCTGTAGCCCTAGAATAAAAGGGTCAGCCTGAGTTCAACAAAGCTGCAAAACTCAGGGGAATAAATAAAAGTTCTTTTTCCAGGCTGAGGAGATTGAAGGTTATTGGTTACCACAGAAAAAGCTAGCTGATACATCTGCTAAAGGCATTTATATAGAAAAGAGAAAATATAGTTTCATTGCACTATCTACCTAATAGAGAAAAGGAAAGAAGAATTAACAAAATTAAACACTAATTAAAACGTTCTTTCTTTG
The DNA here is from genome assembly GCA_963574885.1 of Lepilemur ruficaudatus. NCBI lineage: Eukaryota > Metazoa > Chordata > Mammalia > Primates > Lepilemuridae > Lepilemur > Lepilemur ruficaudatus. Next base: position 74,350 of record CAUYRT010001368.1, read on the forward strand.
CAAAAATGTTAGGGGTATTGAGGCTAGGGGCTAGGGGTTAGTGGCTATTGAAATAAAAAAATGTATTTGGTATATAAAGAGAAATATAAAATGTTATGCTGCATGTTAATGTAGGGTGCAATGGTTATTTTTATGTGTCAACTTGTCTGAGCCATGGTGCTCATTTATTTGGTCAAACACTACTCCAGAAGTTTCTGTAAGGGTATTTTTGCATGAGATTAGCACTCAAATCCATGGACTTTGAGCAAAGCAAATTGTCCTTCTTAGTGTGGGTGAGCTTCACCCAATTAGTTGAATGCCTAAATAGAACAGAAGACAGATTTTCCTCAAGGGAGAAGGGATTCCATCAGTAGATATCTTTCCCCTGAGTTTCCTCTGGGTCTTCCCTGATTCTTTCCTGAGTCTCCAACCTTCCAGACTACCCTGAAGACTTTGCCAGCATCCATAATAGCTTGAGGCAATTTCTTAAAATAAATTTCTGTATATATGTATAGTCATCCCCTGATATTCTCAGGGGATTGGTTCCAGGACCCTCTCCAATAACAACACCAGAGTACACCAAAGTCCCTTTTATAAAATGGTGTAGTAGTTGCACATAATTTATGCACATTCTCCTGTATACTTTAAATCACATCTGTATTACTTATAATATCTAATATAATGTAAATACCATGAAAATAGTCATTATACTGTATTTTTATTATTTTTATTGTTATATTGATTTTTTAAATTATTTTTTCTGAATATTTTCAATCCACAGTTGGTTGACTCCACCGATGCTGAACCTGCAGATATGAAGGGCCAAATGTATACACATCCTATTGGTTCTTTCTGTTTCTCTGGGGAACCCAGACTGATGACAGAGTTTTGTACCAGGAGTGGTACTAGAGGAACAGAATTTTAAGGATGAGTTTTTGAAACTGAGTCTTGGTTTCTAGAACTGACTCTCTAATGATTAGATTTAGAAAACACTAAAATCTCTATTTCCAGTAGTCTAGAGAGCACAAATAGTCCGTATTATGATGTGGCAATAGAACTATGCAAATTACCACAGTTGGATACACCTAATCAACACCTATAAGAGGCAAGGATATGGGTGATCATGTTTATGATAACTTTGAACATTTTTGTCACACTAACAAGCATAATGAGATTTACTAGTTGCTCCTACTGTTGCTGTCAAAGTGGGAAAAGAAAAAGACGGAACTCAGGGATTCTAATTCCCACATCAAGAGCTGAATAAATGACCTGAAAAATTCTGTACCTGTCCTAATAGGGATCCTTGTCTCCTGTAATCACAGTGCTGAGACTGTTAAAAACCAAATGAAACGAAATTTCATCCAACTAGTGACCAAATTACAAGGCAAATTGAATTCTCAGCCTAGCAGTGTGTCTATTGTTAAATTTAGGATATTAACTGAGAAGAAATGTGGTCCTGAAAGTTGGAATGGGGATATGTGGCAAGGTTCTCATGAAGCTAGGGACATTGAGCCCTTAAATTCTGGTGAATTTTCTTTGGCAGTAGAATAAGCCCCTCTACCTCTCTCTGAGGAATCTAACCCTGCATTGCCTGAAGAAGCTATAATGGCCTCCCCTGAGGAAGCTGCCTTACAAGACATGATGATTCACCTCCGAAACAACCCCTGAGACCTCTTTTTGCTCTTGGCTTTTTACTAGACTCAAGTCCCAGCAGGTTCATACAGGTGAGGTACAAATTGCATACTCATTAGAAAGTGGGATATGTTCCAAAGAATTACTTTATTTTTTTAATTTACACAGATAAAAATCTGAGAAATGATGTGTAACAATGGATATTAAGGGTGTGGGATAATTGTGGAAGATACATAAAGTTGGATCAGGCCTGATTTATTGATATAGACCCATTAAGCAAAAATCCTAATTTACTGTTTCAACTCAGGGAGATAGAAAGGGCTGTAACAGATTGTTTTCTTTGTTGACTGAAACAGAGATGAAAAGGAGGCTCACATTAAATGAACTCAAAATATTGGACCTGGCTGGGCTTACTGTACTATTGCTGGTGGATCAGCCAGTTACCTGGTGGCAGGTTGATTATATTGGATCATTTCTATCAGGGAAGGAGTAGCATTTTGTTTGTTTTATTCTTACTAGAATAGACATTTACTTTGGATACGGATTTGCTTTCCCTATACTTAATGTTTCTTCCCAAACTACTTTACATGTACTTATGGAATGCCTTATCCACCATCATGATATTCCACACAGCATTGTTTCTAATCAAGGGAATCACTTCCCAGCAAACAGAGTGCAGCACTGGGCTCTTGGTCAAGGAATTCTCTGGTTTCATCATGTTCTCTACTGTTAGGGAGTGGAATGTTTGTGTCCCTCTAAAATTCATATGGTAAAGCCCTAACACTCAATGTGGCTATATTTGTAGATGGAGTCTCTCTAGAACTAATTAAGGTTAAATGAAGTCATAAGTGTGGGGCCCTAATTCAATGGGATCAGCGCCCTTGTAAGAGAAGACATGAGAGATCTTGCTCGCTCTGTATATATGCTTATGCATGGAGGGGATATAGAATGCTGCTCTCTACGAGCCAGGGAGAGAGTTCTCATGAGAAACTGAATTTGCTGGCACCTTGATCATGGACTTCTAGTCTCTGCAACTATGGTACATACATTTCTGTTGTTTAAGCCACCCCGTCTGTGGTATTTTGTTATAGCACTCAACCAGACTAATACACGTGTATGGATATGTGGCTGGCTTCATGATGGCTAAGTAGAGGCATCTGGTACTTGCCTTGTCCACAAAGAAAAACCAAAATAGGGAGTAGATAAGCACATACCATATGGATCATCTAAGAGAGAACGCTGGTATTCAACAGACAAGTGATAGGAAACACCTAAAGCAAGGAAGGAGAAGGGAAGAGAGGCAGCCTGCATGGATGGAATCAGCTAGGATCCTAGAGAGGCTCCCCAGTATGGGAAAATGGCACGGGAGCGACCCCTAGTGGTCCACATTCCCACCTTGAATTTCTGTAATCCCAGCCACAGGAGAGCCCTTTGAATGTTGTAGTCCCTGAGGCTAAACAGGGAGCTGCTTGAGCACCATGTGACAGCATTGCTTTAGAGAGAGAGACTGGGCTGGGTCCCACACACAAAACAAACAAACAAACAAAAAAACCCAAAAAGCAAATAATCCCATTAAAAAGAGCAAAGGACAGGAATAGACATTTCTCAAAGGAAGACATACAAATAGCCCACAGGTATATGAAAAAATGCTCAGCTTTACTAATCTTCAAGGAAATACAAATCAAAACCACAATGAGATATCTTACCTCAGTGAGAATGGCTATTATTAAAAAGACAAAAAAAAAAAAATAACAAATGCTGGTAAGGATGTGAAAAAAAATGGTAAGGTTTATACACTCTTAGTGGGAATGTAAATTGGTCAAGCCAGTATAGAAGAGAGTATGGGAATTTCTCAAAAAACTAAATATAGAACTTCCATATGATCCAGCAATCCCATTACTGGGTATTTATTCAAAGGAAAAGAAATCAGTATACCAAAGGGATACCTGCACCCCATGTTTATTGTAGCACTATTCACAATAGCAAAGATACAGAATTAACCTATGTGTTCAATAATGAATGGCTGAAGAAAATGTGGTACGTATGCACATTGTGATACTATTTGACCATACAAAGGGAAATCGTCATTTGCAGCAACATGGATGGAACTGGAGGTCATTCATTATGTTAAGTGAAATAACCCAGGCACGGAAAGACAAATATCATATGTGCTCGCTCATATGTGGTAGCTAAAAAATGTTGATTTCATGGAAGTAGAAATTACAATAATAGATACCAGAGGCTGGTAAAGGGGTGTGGGTGTTGGGGGTCAGGTGAGGGATGAAGAGAAGTTGGTTAATGAGTCCAAACATGTAGTTAGATAGAAAGAATGAGTTCTAATGTCCAGTAGCAGAGCAGGGCGACTATAGTTAACGTTTCGTGTATTTCAATAGAGTTAGAAGACAAGACTTGAAATGCTCACAACACACAGAGATGTTAGGTATTTGAGGGGATGGATACCCTAAATACCCTGACTTGATCATTACACATTTTAAGCATATAACAAAATATCATATGTATCCCATAAGTATATACAAACGTGATATGTCAATAAATAATAAAATATGTATGTATACATGCCCCCAAAATGTAGCTTTAATGGGTGCTTGAAAATTGGCAACTCCTTGAAAAAATGGCTTTTTTCCTATTGTAATTATTTTAGAAACCCACTTCTTATCATCAGGTATTCTTGAGTCAGAGGCATATTTTTACTCTCCTAGTCAATTCTAGCTCTGACACACTTTTTCCTCTGGATATATAATTTCTGTTATGGCATACCTCCTGTTCTACTTATTAATTTTTCTTCCCTGATTGCTCAAATATTGAATCTGAGATGTGTTACAATGTTAGCTATCAACTAAGCTTGTGTGAAGCAAATATAAACAAATGTCCTAGGGAAAGAGAAGTGGGAATTGAGAAGTTTTGCACCAAACTAACACAAAAAAGTTACTTAAAAATTATTTTCCCATTAACCAACTTTTCTTTATTCCCCTTCTCCCCTACCCTTCCCAGTTTTGGTAACCATGCAACTATTACATATCAATAAATACTGTGTTAATATATTCTTATTATTTATGACCCTCAATAGTTTTTGCCAAACAACTTTTCCCAACGTCTTCATTTCCCAGTTTGTTATGAACCATATCATTCTTTCTGTTTTTTTTTATTTTTGTTCTTCCTCTTCTCCTTTTTCCTTCTCATTCTCTTTCGTATTTTCTCTCTTGTCTCATTTCCTCACGCCTCTCTGACATGACAACATAAAGCTAAGTATTTCTCCCTACATACTGATGAGTTTATTGTTTTTTCATTCTCAGACCACCTTGCATATATACCAACCAAGAAGTAATATCTTTAGCCAAATATCATGGACTTTTTACTTCCAAACTCTATCAGAAAAATCATCACTACTGAACTTGGAATAAAGGACTTATTTTAATAAAGCAAATTAATAAGTATAACTTTTCCCTTTTAGTGTTGATAACTAAAGTCATACTATATTGAAAAGTTTGTCTACCTGCTCAAAATATAACTTTACATTCAGTTCCTTGCTTAGAAAGGGACTATGGATACAGTCAGATTTTTTGGTTATTACGGGTTTAAACAAGTTTGTATTTTTTTCTCTCCATTACACAGAAAAAATGGCATAGAAATACTAAATTAATATCCATAAGCAGTAAAGAAACAGAGAGATGTGATGATTACATTATAATGTTATGCTCATGATAATAAAATCTTCTAATCTGCCATGGATTCTTAATATTCAACTTTTGACCTCACCAGTATTATATGGATTAATCTTTGTTCTTTCCATAACGACTCCAAAGCTAGAGATTTTATTTTCTTAATTGAAACATATATATGTAAGCCCCAATTATTTTTTTCATTGGTGCAGAAAGTGGAAAGTTTTATAACAACACTACTGTTATTGTATTATTAGATACTGTATAATAATTAAGACTGTGTGATCTGAAGCAGACAGATCATCTAAAAATTACTAGCTATGTGGCTGTGGGGAAGTTGTTCAATTTATCTAATTCTTGGATTCCTCGCATGAGGAATAAAGCAGAATCTACCTTGTGGGCTGGTGCAGTGATAAATTATTTAACAAATGTCCAAAATTTAGACTAGCATTTGAACTACACTAAACCAAAATAGTTTTACTATATATAAGGTTACATTCAGATGTGATCTCTAATTAATAGTGAATAGTTCCTTTGGAATATTAAGTACCAGATAAGCAGAGAGGCAAACCCCTAACTGAGAAGAAATACAGAAGAACATGTAATGCATTAATACAAAGTATTAGAATTTAGAAGGGGAATAATTATACATATATATTTACTGTAAAATAAATATCATTATCATTCTTATATTTTTACATTTCTACATAGATAGTAAAAAATCAATTACAGAAAATCCCTACCAAAAAAATCTGCATTTAATATTTGATTTTTACATGATATGTATATAGTCATAATTAATTTTTTAAAGCCATCTAAAATTATAATTTATTTAGAATTGATATTTAGAGTTATTTACATTTCTGAATCATTTAAATTCTGTGTATGAGAATAACATAGTTGTGTACTTGAAATATACCAAAAATATATGAGTACCATCTAGTGGTAAAACAGGAGGCAAGCAGTAAGCTATGGGAGAAAGTGAATTAAAGCAGGTCAGGGGAACACACGGCCAGAATAAGATTATAAGGTAGAGTAAGGTGATGGCCAGAATCAGTAAGTGTCAGAGAAAAGTTCATGCCTTCATCATAGTCAGTATGGGTGGTAAAACACTAGAACACGACAGCTGTAACAAACGGGGGAACCACGTACTTCTACTAACACTATGCTCCTTATCACATTTGGTATAAAGCTGCCACAGTAATGAAGACACAACTGAACTTTAGAAGCCTAAAGCTTGGGGTTTGGGGAATGTTAACCCTTCATATTGACACAGCACAACAGGAATGTTATACAACTATGAAAAAAGGCCTGGGGGAGGAGTGGCAGAGGCTGCATCATATACAGGAGTAAGCATTTTGCACTGTACAGACTTTGTACAGACTTTCCCCAAAGCATAATATTAATTATTATAAAAATAATAATTAATTTTGAAAGATGCTGCTTCAATTATATTACAAATCTATATAAGAAATCTTGAAGCTTGGCTAAGGACAGATGCTTAGGAAGAGATGAATGAATTAAAATTCATGACTGCTTGGTTACACAATTCAAACTTAACAAATAACAGGTGCTTTCTCAAAATATATACTGATAAATTATATTTAATATGAACATTGTACTAATGCTTAAGGAAATAACAAGAGTTAATACCCTGATAAAATAAAGTTTATGAAATCCCAAGCTGCTTCAGATGAATGAAAATAAGCAGTACATGAAAATTATTTGCTTTATTTGGATATTATGAGCAAATAACCACCAAAATATTCCATCCATAATGAAAAGACAAAAAGACAAAAGTGAATTTTTAGCCACAGGACTAAAGATTTTTCAAAGGTATCTATATAAAAATGATTTTATATTGATATCAAAATTACCCACAAAATGCATTATATGTGTGTATGTTTTTGTTGTATGTGGACATATTTGTGAAGTACAGATGTCATAATTCATAGGAATCTGTGTTTGCCATTTTAATTCTCTTGAGAATTCAATCTCTGCTTATGCTGGTAAAAGGTTTTATTACAGGAATTTGAGCAATGAAATGTCAGAAATTAAAAAATAAAATTAAAAATATGCTGGAGGATCTAAAGTAAGTTGGGGGAGTCTCAGGCCAACTACAAAGTTAGTGGGCATGCAAGACTGCCCTCTGTTCTAACATCAACAGCAAGTTCAGGGGCTTCCTCAAAGCACCCTCTGGTTCAATAATTTGTTAAAAGGACTCAGAGTTTACTGAAAGTGCTTTCATTCATAGTTACAGTTTATAACAGAAAAAAAAGATGCAGATTAAAATTAGCTAAAGGAAGGGATTCATAGGAGAGAGTTTGGAAAGTTTCCAAACACAGGGCCTCTGTTGTCCTCTTTCTGTGGTGGAAGAGGTCTGGGAAGGGGGCAACTCTGATAAGCATTAACTTGTCTTACTTTAATGCACTTTCTACATTCCCATAGTGATTCTTACACGACCATGCCCCATATGGACATACCTTTAATAAGTCCTTTTGCCTGACCATATGGTCAGTCCATCACCCACCACCCTTGAGTCCACGAAAACCCAAACATAAGGACAAAGTACATTCGATTCAGCCCACCGATATGATTTGCTTTTACCTTCTCCAATCAGAGTAATTGTTTCCAAACAGGACGCTGTCTATTCACCTTAGAACTGCCGTTCATAAACCAAACAACTTTTTGCTTGTTAACAAAGAGTTGTTCAGAAGGCACTGCCTAAGTGGCCCAGAGCCCAAAGTGTTTAACAGGTCCTCAGGGGATTGTAAAGGCATCCTTAAGAGAAAAGAGGCTGTCTGCTCAAGTACTCCTGGTATTACCCTCATAGCATGTTCTTGTGTGAACCATTTCAACTTTACTACAGAACTCTAGTGGGAACTGTCTTCCTTATTAGAGTGTTTCTTTGACATGACCCAAGACAATATGGGAATTATACGTTCTATGATATTACATGCTTCAATCATAGGAGCAGTTTTGATTAATATCCAATATAAGCTAGTAATTGTCTTGCTATAAGGCAACCAGGTTCACCTACTGCACAGTAACTGACCAAAACACTGAGACTGCAGGAGTTGCAGCAGAGAAATTGTTTAATAATCACTGAGCAGCCAAACAAGGAGAGGAGAGCAACCCCTCAAATCCATCTGCCTAAGGAGTTCTGAACTGGGGGTTTTTTAAGGGAATTTTGGCAGGAAGGGGGTTAGGGGATTGGAATAGCTAATTGGCTAGATTGAAATAATAAGGAGGATGAAATAATAAGGACACAGAAATTGCATTCATGCTCTGAGTCAGTTCCTCAGAAGGAGTCACAGGACCAGCTGGCATCATTGGACCCACTGGGATGCTGGGTTTGGAAGACATCCTAGAGAACAGTGTTAGCTACCTGACTGTTTAACAGTAAACAGCTGCAAGAGAGTGCGCTGTGAGGCAAAAGCTGGTTAATGCTTAGTGTAGTTTTTCAAGACTTATGTCCTAGTTAAAAATCCCAGAAACTTAGTATTAATTAATTTTATAAGGATGATTTCAACTACACTGGGCTAGATCACCCCTCAATCCTGAGGGTGAGGTAATGAGGTAGGAGTCGGGAGGTGACCACTGTGGCCTCTTGCTGCTGACAAGTAGTGTAGTAAGGGTTGGACTCAGGATGGGAGGAATGAAACTGGATTGCAGTACCCTGCAAGAATTCATTAGTGCCTGGTTGGGGACTATGAGGTTGCATAAAAGAGAAAACATTAGTGTTCTTATTCACGGTTTTTGTACAGCATTTAATTGAGCAGCAAATCGTAAGGTAAACTGTAAATCCTAGCAAAATGAGTGAAATTCCTAATTTAAATGTCCTTGTAAGGCTGATTGGAAACCTTGAGAGAGCCATGAGCAAAGCTCAGAAAACTGGTAAGTTTAGATAGAGTCACTGGTGGTCACTTTTTGCAGCCAAGTGTCTTCTTGAGAGATCTTCTCTATGTGTATTTCAACTTTTCCTGAGGTATTTATGTAAGTGCAAAAAGTGATGTTGATTACTGCACAGACTCCTCCCTGTTTGGCCAAGAGAAAATCAAGTGCATCTTGATTATCCAAAACCACCTGAGTGACGAAGATTAGAGAATTTTGTTGAGGCATGATGTTCTTTGCAGTTTCCTCAGCAATCAACCCTGAGGTAGAAGATAGCTTTGTGATCATGTCTCTGTTGGCATAAACTCTTTAGCGAGGAACGAGTAACCCTGGGATGCTTTGCCACCAAGTGTTCTGCTATGCTCCTGGTAGACCTCTCTTTAATCTACAGTGGAAAGGTTGGAGTCTTTCCTTGTTAGAATGGATAGAAAAAGGATTCACAAAGTATCCTAATAAACAAAAGCCTTTATATGTTGCCTGTGGAGACAGTGGTGGGCCCATCCTTGTAAAGGAGGATCTGATCCCATGCTGCAAACAAAAGTATACCCAGGGCATGCAAAGGTAATGTTGCCAAGCTCATTAATAGGCTTATTCAATGGATAATATGGAGTTAAACCAAGCACCATATTTCTTGAAAACTCCCCCATATCCATTCACATGATATCCAAGGTGCAGAAGTTGGTGGCACAATAGATACACATTCTTAACCTGATTCTGTATTTGGTCCATATTACACTTGCCATTCCAATAGACCAAGGATCAGAACGGGAAGGTCCTATAGTCCAATATGACCATCCAATTTTAGGAACATAAGACAGGTTGAAACAAGGGGTAAGTATATCTTGGTATATGACTAATTGAACCTGGAAGATGGGCAGGGAATGGATTCCATGTGGATATGTGGTGGCATTGGGAACATATGAAAAATTTGTGACAGGTATTATCAGTGATAAATCTTTATCTTGAGTATATTGAGGGAGACGTTGAAAAATCCAACAGTCTGAGAGATTTTCTCCCATAGCAACACTCTGAGATAGTTTGGCTGTGGTATTTTCATGCTATTCTAGGCCTCGCACTAGAAGAGATGGCAGGAGGATAGTTAAAGCCATAGCTGGAAGGTGATATATCTTATATGAACTTTGAGCCTTAAGGGTGTCTAAATAAAGGGAGCCAAGGAATAATTTTGGCATGGCATAAGATGTCTAAAATGCAAATAATTCCAGCAATAACAATAACAAAAGCAGTAACAAAATATATGTATAGATTACATATCTAGTAGGGAAAGAAAAATGGGGGTGAATATTCCACCTTTTTGTATAAAGCAACAATGATAGTAAAGATTGATACGATGCTCAAAATAATAAGTATAATCAAAAGGGCATATTTTCATTTAAATTCTATTAAAAATAAAAAAGACTACTTATCTATTTTTTTTTCCCTTGAGAAGATATTTAAGACCCATCAGGAGTTCACTTGTCCACTTGGGAGGCACCAGGCTGACCTCTTGTTATTCCTTGCTGGGCTAAACGTCAGTGGGGGCTGGCTTGACACGGCTGCTATGATGAGTCTAGGGTTTAACTCCTGTAAGCCTGAAAGAGGAGTTGGTCACCAGTAACACTTCACAGGGCCCCTTCCATTGGGGTTTTAGTTGCTCCTCAGGATGCCGATTATTCCAGGTCTTGAGTAGCACACAGTCTCTAGGCCAGATGTAATTTAGTGGAACATCCATTGGGAACTACCTCCTACTAGAAACAAACTCTCAAACAGCTGTTAAAGTCAAGCCTAAAGATTTTACACAGTTAATAAGGTCTAACTCTTTAACATGCAAGCTGCCAGGGTCCTTTAACCTAGAACTGCAGCACAGGAAGTGTCTCCCATATATAATTTCAAAAGCACTCAACTGGAGCCCACTTCTAGGGGCCACTCTTACTCTGAATAGGGCAAGAGGCAATGCCTTATCCCAGGTCAGATTAGTTTCCTGACAGATCCTGGATACGTTTTTCACTTAAGTGTGATTCATTTTTTTCAGTTTGTCCAGTTGACCGTGGCTTCCAGGCTGTATGGAGACTCCAAGTTATGCTAAGGGCTTGAGAAACATCCTATGAGATCTCAATCACAAAGGCAGTACCGTTGCCACTCTGAATAGAACTGGCTCCTTGAAACTGAGGAAAGATTTCTTTTAACAGGGACTTGACAGCTTTGGATGTCTTTTCTATCTGGCAAAGAAAGGCCTTGACCCATCCCAAGAAGGTTTCCACACACATACATAGAAATTTAAAGTTTCCTGCCACCCATGGCATCATAGTGAAGCCCAATTTGCCAGTCTTCCATTGGCCCTTCTCCCCTTGCCTGGATTATTTGTGCTAGAGAGGTAGGCCTAATTTTAGGGTTGTTCTAAACATGCAGAAGTTATCTTTCTAAGACCTTTTGGACAATCCTTTTCATTTGCAGACCAACAATATATTTGTACATACATTGGAGGGTGATGTCATTAGAGGCTGGAATCATTCATATTTTTGGGCTCAATGAGCATGGATAATAGAGGAGGCATACATGGAATTGGTGTAGCTGATCACCTTCCTTCAAAGGGTATTGTTTTAAATTTGGCAGTGTGCACCTTGACTTATACTGGGCCTACTGTCTTAGCCCTTCCTTGTCTTCTATATGCCCATGCCTCTGGATTCAGCTCTTCAAGTGTCTCTTCAGGCATGAGGACAAGTTAAAAGGATTTAACCTTGAGCCTGTTCCAGAGGTACCCTGATATTTAGCAAAACCAGGGAGAAAGTAATCTAGGCATTCAGTTTGGTTAAAAATTCACATCCCAGCAAAGGAATAGGACACCCAGGCTTATATAGAAAACTATGTCTCAAGTGGATTTGGCATAGTTGACATTCCAAATGTTGAAAGAGTGGTCTCCTCAAGTTTCTCCTGAGACACCAGACACATTCACAGTCTCTGAGGAAAGTTTAGACAACTGGGTGTTTACCACTGAATATGCAGCATCACTATCTACCAAAAAGTCCAAAAGTTGATTTCCCACCATCATCTTGACCTTGGGTCCCATTGTGAAATATGGAAGGTGTTATTTGGGTTAAGAGGAGCCCTTGGGCCCCATCATTCTTGGTCCCCATTCTCAATATCCTCAACTTCAGAGCACCTGGATAGCTCAGACATCTGGTAAACAGGAATGTGACTCTTCCTGTTATTGGTCTTTTTAAGATATAGACAACCTCTTTTTCAGTGCCTTTGTTGTTTGAAATAGGTATATTTGTTGGGACTCATAGTGGGATTTTCCTTTTTATTGGGGGTCTGGGACTGGATGATCCTATGTTTGATGGGACACCTGAGGAAGGCCCATTCCATGGTCCTCGAACTCCTAGAGTCAAGGCAACTATCAGAAAACTAACCTGCTGTTTCATCTTTCATTACTTTTTGTTCTCCATTATCTCACCTCGATCAGTAAACACCTTGAAGACAATGTCCACTAATTGAGACACAGACATACCCAAAGCCCTGTTCATCTTTTGCAATTCCCTTTGAATGTCAGGAGCACTTTAACTGATAAAGATCGTATTTATCATCTTTAAACTTTCTAGGATTTCCAGGTCGATGTCTATATACTGCCTACATGACTTGAAAATTCACTCTAAGAACTCCAAGTGGCTCTCATTTGGCTTCTGCTTGACTCCCTGGACTTTATTAAGACTCCTCTATTTAGGCACTTATGAGGAGGCCAGCCAATATACAATCTCTATAATGCTCAAGATTGGATCTGTTTCCCTCATTTACATTCCATCTGGGGTCTGAGGTAGGTACTGTGAACCAAGCAGCTATACTTACTGGGTTGCTAGGGGAGTTGGCATCCATGCAGCCAGCTTCTTCTCTGGCTTTATCTAAAACCATTCTTCATTTCTCCAAAGTTAATAAAGTGTTGAACAGATTTTGAACATCTGCCCACATAGGATTGTGGGTTGCAAATATAGAGGAAAACAAGTGTTCTACTCGTTTTGGGTCATCCTGATGTATGGGCATGCTATTTTTCCATTGAACAAATCAGAGGTAGAAAAAGAGAACAGATCCAGATAAACCTCATAAGCTGACCTGGGGGCAGCATCAATGCCTCCTATAAGTATCTGCAAAGGAGGGAATTGCCCTCCTGGACCTGGAGTGGCACCCTGGCCAAATTGGGTTCCTTGCTGGGTATGGGAAGGGGAGACCATTCTTATCACTCCTGATTCCCAACTTTGAGGAGGTAGAGACCCTCACTTAGGTGCCAGTGGCATGGCCTCAGCAACCCCAAAATGCAGGATATGGGGAGCCATCCCCTGGCTTATTTAACTGGATAATCAGAGTATCATCATCTTTTTCCTTAGATTCAGGCAAGATGGACTTTTTTCTCATTACTAACTTGCTGAACCATAATTTTACATTTTTTCTGCATTGGACTATTCTGCCAAATTAGCATAAAACACTATATGTAGGGGATTTCATCCTATTTTTCTTTCGTCTTATGCAATAGTTCTAATAGTAAGATAGTGTTATAATTAAGGGAACCATTCATCAGCTACCCTTCCTCCAAATCCAATAGGTATTGGAGCCAGGCCATATTGCAAAAGAAAAACATTTTCTTTTGTTTCATGGAGTCATAGGCAAAAGACTCCCAGTTTTGGAAAATGTGGCCCAATGGGACACTCAAGGGAATTGAATCAACATTTCCCTTTCCAGCCAAGACAAAAATCACAGCATGCATGTAACAAAGACACACACACACACACACACACACACACGCACGCACACACACAAACATACACAATGAATTTCTCCAGTTAAGCTGGCTGAAATGACTTTTCCTGGAGTTCCTCACATAGATACAGTAAGACAGAGATCAACAAAAGGCCTTTCAAATCAGAAATCCAGATTTTAAAAACCTAGAGTATTTCTCCAAAGCAGTACCCTTTATTTTTCTTCCTGTTTGGGGAGAACTCCCCCTTAAATGATACTCTTCCTATGACCTAGGGTGAATCAACAAGACCTCCAAAGAGGGCTGACTAATCAAGGGAAGGGAAAGGAACGTTGGTTGAGCCAAGAACACTCACCAGAGATGTTTTCTAATTCCAGAAGCTGTTTCTCTACTGCAAGCAGACTTATGTGTTATAGGTTGGCAGTGCCCTTGTTATGCCCAGTCCAGAAACCTTGTTTTTAATTAATTTTATAAGGATTAGTTCAGTCTCCCAAATAAAAATTGGGGAACAAGAATCCAAGTGTTGTTTTGTTTTTGGCTTTTGCCATAATCTCTAGTCTGCACTCCACACAGGGTCATTGTATGGTAAACTAACAACCTATGTAGTCTCAAGTAATCTTATGGTTTCCATTTAGCATAGACAATATTTGGGAAAGACTTGCTTTACATGCCTTTTGTTTTACAATACTAGATAGGGGAAACATTCCCCTAGTCAGACACAATCTCAAAATACATTTAGAGATTTTCATCCGCAAAATACATTTCGGTAAAGAAAACATAACTACTTCACATAAAATATGTTCGAACATACCCATTTTTATCCAAACTTTTATCTTAATTCCATACGCCCTTATATTCCAATATCTTCCCAATCCAACTGTAGCCTCCAACGGGACTTCACCAATAAGTTTTGGAACCACAGGACATGGAGCTCACATTTCAAAGAGTCCCAGAGTTGCTTCTACCTCCTTGACCATTTCACCCATCATGTGCAATTTAGCCTTGGGTTTCCCACTAAGGGTTGATACAGAAGACCCATGACTACTTGTCAGCCCTTATCTTGATTAGATTGCAGGATCACTGATCCAGGCAACTGGAGGTCAGGTTTATGATCATTATCTTTCCCTTGTGGCTTTCTAAATTTCTTTAAAGTGGGTAATGACACAGATTTATTTCGTTTCTTCAACATTGGGAAATGAACAGGGGCTCCCTTCTGTCCATCAAACTTCTGAGAGTACTATATTAAGATCTTTTTTGAACCTATTGATGTTGATTGCACTCTAATGTTTATAGCAGCACAATGCTTTTATCCCATTTCTTAATAACTCTAAAGATGTCCAGGCTGCTGGATAAAACAGACTTTCCTCTCCCCATTACTATGCAATCTGGTTTAATCTTCTTTATGTTGCTTTCGCAAAATTTTTCCCTTTGGTAGTTGTCCTGAGGCTAGAAGCTGAAGCTCTGACCCAGCATCAGGATCCATACCAACATTCTCTCTTATTTTACCTACTACAGATAACAGTAATCATGTATTGCACATTTGGATCATTTCTTGTTATTTGTATTTCCTTATGCATCCAGTGAGCCAACTACTCACAAATTAGATCCATCACTTTTAATTTTATTGGTAACTTTTACCTCCAGTAACTGATTGCAGCTTAGCTGCCGTTCCATAAAATATGTGACCTTATGGCCACTCAGAAATCAGAGATTTGTCATTTTTACCCTCTCACCATTGTTTTTACCGAACTGCATCTTTCACTAAGCCAGAGTTATTTTAGCATATCCCATTTCTCATGCCAAATGCCCAGAGTTAACCAAAGTCCAAAGTTTGAGGGCACAATTCTCTACAAGACTGCCTTCACTTCTAACATAAATTACAAATTTAAAGGGTTTTCAAAATCACCCTTAGGATTGATAATTTGCTAAGACAGCTCTCAAAACTCACTGAAAGTAATTATTTTCATAGCTAAGGTTTTTCATCAGAAAAAGGATACAGATGAAAATTAGCCAAAGAAAGATACACATAGGGCAGAATATGGGAGGCCTCAAAATGAGGGTCTTTTGTTGTCCTCTCCTTAGAAAGTCAGGGCACCTTACTCTTTAGATATCCATGTGTAACAATGCATACAAAGTATTATCAAACAAAGAGACTCACCCAAGACTCTGTTCAGAGTTTTCTTTGGAGTTCCATTGGGTAGACATACTTGATTTATTGCTTTCCCATGTGGTTCATCTCAGCCTCTGGGTCAACTCATACTGCATAATCCAACACCCATACCTTGAGCTACATTGCTGGTCTTTCTGGCATGATCAGCCTTTACCCTAAAAATATAAAGGTAAGATAGTCCCATGTAAAACAAAAACACTTTTATTAGGTATGAGCTCTATTATCTCCCCAAAGCTGAGGCCCAATGCCAGACATCTCTTTGGACAAGGCTAAATTATGTACTACACAGTAGGTCAAGACAAGATGTTAGGCTGGGAGACTGGTAGGGGTTCTTACCGTATTAACCCCTCTCTGTTCATATTAACAAGTACCTGGGATGCCAAGTTTGGTTTACAATGTAGGACTTCATTAAAAATAGCACAATACTTCTACACCCCTACCATAGTTAAGTTTGGAGAAACTGGGCTATGTATGTTTATGTATATACAGTTGGCACCCCGTAGTCACAGGATCCATCCACATCAACAGATTTCACTAACCACAAATCTAACATTTTAATTTTTGAATAGTAAAAAAATACAATAATGAAACCTAATATAAATAAAAAACAATATAACAATATTTAAATAGCTTTTACATTGTATTAGGCATTACAAGTAATCTAGAGATAATTTAAAATATATGGGAGGATGTGTATAGGCTATAGGGAAATACTATAACATTTTATACAAGGAGCTTGAGCATCTATGGATTTGGTATCCATGAAGAGTCCTGGAACCAATCTCCTATGGATATTTAGGAAGTGTGTATAAATATATACATATATATATATATATGTTTACTCTAATCGCTGTGTACACAATTGCTTTGATTTGTGCAAGGTAAGAGAAGCTGGACAGCCAAATAGAAATCCATTGCACAAATCCAAGTAGAAATGAATGCCCAGAAATGGTGAAGAATATTTATGACTATGATAATCTAAGAGGTGATATTGGTGACAAATTGAATGTATATAGAAATACATTAAAGAGAAGATATTATTTTGTACACCCAGACTGATAAATATTGAACATTTGGAATGTCATCAAAGGAGTTTAATGTCCCAGTAATGGAATTAGAGTTATAAATGGAAAAATTATTTTAATACGGCTATTTTTCACTAGAGAAATTAGTCTGAAAAAGCAGACATGCAATTTAGTATAGGGAAGACAAGATTTGAAAATTGGGGGATATAACTCCATCTGTACATACACCCAAATGTCAGGAAAATATATGTCCTTGCTCACATCTTTGGGAAATAGTTTATTAGTGTAGGGTAAGAACGGCAACAAAGAAGATTAGACTAGGAAAGGTTTATTGCTTGGTCTGTGTCTTAGTCTCTATAGTGTTTCTATAACAGAATACCACAGATTGGGTAACTTATATGAAAAAAGTATTTGTCTCATAATTCTAGAGGCTAAAATGTCCAAGAGCATAGCACCAACATCTGGTAAGGACCTTCATGCTCTGTCATGCCATGACAGAGGCAGAAGGGCTAGAGAGTGAGACAACAAGAAGATACAAGATCAAAAGGGAGCCAGACTTGCCTTTATAACAGCCCACTCTTGCATTAACTAAATCATTCCCTTAATAGTGATATTAATCTATTCATAAGAGTAGAGCCTTCATGACCTAGTCTTCTCTTATTAGGCTTTACCTCCCAACACTATTGCATTGGGCATTAAGTGTCCAACACATGAACTTTGGGGAATATGTTCAAAGGATAACAGTTTACCAAGTCCTAATAGGCATTAAGTGGCTAAATCAGGGTTGTGGGCTTTGTAAATCTACAAATCTTGGCAGCACATATGAGGAACATAAAATGTGTTAACGAAAGACATTTTGTCTGTTGGCCAGGAGCATACATTAACAGTTGGAAATCAAAATTGGCAATTACAGCACAAATAGACATAAAAAGTGTGTGGAATTTGTTGAAATTGAAGAAATGGTTTTTCAGATAGGATGGTGGGCAGAGGCAGACGCCTGCAAAAAAATACATACTTCCAAAGGCTGGGGCAGAAAAATGGTTTCATTAGAAATATGAAAATCATCATTTCTGTTCAGGATTCTCCACTAACTTCTTATGGTAGACTGAATAATGCCTTCCCCGCTGCCAAGGATAGCCATGTTCTTATCCCTGAAAATGTATTTTGCCTTACAGGGCAAAAAGAGATTTGCAGGTATGATTAAGTTAAGGGACTTGAAATGGGAAGGTAATTCTGGATTATTCAGGTGAGCTCTGACAATGTTGAAGTTTATAGAAGCCCTGAGATCCTAGAAAACAGTGATAGTTAAAACAATTCTCCCACCCTTTTGTGTTCTGGAAAACAGCTTATTGCAAAGAAGCCCTTCCCCTTGGGATTTAGATAATTTCTCTATGACCCCCCCCTGTTTACCTACAAGACCAGACACACATCTTCCAAATTGCCCTTATATACCTCATGAATGACTAGTTGAACTGTTTTGTTTCCACTGATCAATCAAAACAAAACGCTTCTTAAACACACCTTGATAGGAATTCTCTGTTTCCCCAGGACCCTGGACTTTGACACCCTCAGCCTGAGCCAGCACATACAACCTCTCTTTATGGGCCCTTTTCAGAAAATACCCTGGCCTCAGGGTCAAACATTCTCTGATCTACTATGTAATCACACCACCCATTTGCTCATCCCGCTTCCCCACACCCAATTTTTTCTAGCCTTATTTTCTCTTCCCATTTGAAAACAAAATAAAATAATAAGTCTTATTCTAACTGATTCTTGAGACACTTGCAGATCTTATATTCAGAGTATTCTCCCTATGGCAACAGTATTTTCAAATAAAATAACAAGTTTCTCTTTACCTAACTCGACTTGTTTTTAATTTGACTGCCCAGTGTAACCACAGGATCCTAGGTGAAGGAGGCAGTAGAAGCAGAGTGAGAGAGAAGATGGGAGGACAGAAGTAGACATTAGCCAAGGCTAGGGCAGGAGGCCATGAATATAAAATGCAGGAAGCCCTGGAGTCTGAGAAAGGCCAGGAAATATTAGTGGATTCTCCCCTAGAGCCTCCAGCGGGAAGCAGACCAGTGGACACCTTGACTTTAACCTGGTGAAACTTATTTTCAATTTCTCACCTATAGAACTCTAAGATAATAAACATGTGTTGCTTTAAGCCACTAAATTTGTGGTAATTCATTACAGCAGCAATGGGAAAATTATACACTTATTGTGTAAATTTGACCAAAAGACTTCTTAATTTCCCCATGTCTAAAATGACTATATTTTATTAGGTTATTTTATATGGATATTTTTAGGTCTAATCTTTTGTGATAATATTGTGATCAAGACCATGTGCCCAGAGTGTTAAACCCGGTGACACAGTTTTGCAGGTTTGAATGCAGACATTAGAAATCATGTATCAAGTACTTTAACGGGAAGATAATTTGGTCTAAGCAGGCAAGAGATATAAATATGGGAAGGGAGAGCATTTCAAATTTTTGGTGTAGTGAGCTCGTAATTAAATCATAAAAAGACTAGTCAGTCATGATAGAAGACAAATATGAGATTTTAAGGATTCAGAAGTAAAGTCCAATTACCAAGTAAATAAAAAACCGAACAGCCGAGAGACGAGCTCAGCCACAAGAAGAGAGGGCGAGAGGTAAAGGTGGGTGAGACAATCAGAAGGATCCCCTGTAGAAGCCATTTCCGGTCCTCTCAGGGTCAGAATTAGGTTGATTACAGGGCGATCACTGGGCTGTTGCTTAGGACCAGCCCAACCCAAAAATGTCAGCCTCAGAAATGGCAGTCACATAGCCCAGGAGACAAAGTAATTCTAGAACCATGTCAGACAAATGCAGAGCTTTAGCAATGTGACAGTGTCACGAAGGCGTAACCTTTTGTGTCAACGTCTGACAAAGCAGCAGTAATTACCCCACATTACCACTGAAAGATTGCAAAAATGTAAAAGACAATTAGTGATATTTTTAGGCTCCTCACAAGTCTTAGAAACTGGAAAAATTGCATATTCTTATGAACAAAATGCCTCCTAGAATTCTAATATTTTTAATTATACACATATATTTGCATATATTTGTGTATGTGTGTTAAACAAATGTATTTTCTCTCAGTTCTAAAGGCTAGAAGTCCAAGATCAGGGTGTCAGCATGGTTAGGTTGTAGTGAAGGCTCTCAGACAAAAATAAATGGGACTTACTAAACTAAAAATTTTCTGCACAGCAAAAGCAATAATCTACAAAGTACAGAGATAACCTACATAATAATAGAAAATATTCACAAACCATACTTCTGACGAAGGATTAATACCCAACATCTAAAAGGAACGCAAACAAATCAGCAAAAACAAACAAACAAAAAATCCCCATTAAAATATGGTAAATGCTATGATAGGCATTTTTCAAAGAAAGATACACAAATGGCCAAAAAATATGAAGAAAAAATACTTAACAATCACTAATAACCAGGGACGTGCAAATTAAAACCACAATGTGATACCACCTTACAGCTGTCAGAAATGGCCGGTATTAAAAAGTCAAAAAACAACAGGTATTGCCACAAATGGGGTGAAAAAGGAACCTTTTTGTTGATGGTAATGTAAATTAGTACAACCTCTATGGAAAGTCGTGTGGAGATTCCTTAAAGAACTAAAAGTAGACCTATTATTCAATCCAGCAATCCACTACTGGGTATCTAGCCAAAGAAAAATAAGTCATTATATCAAAAAGACACCTGCACTCATATGTTTATTACAAGACAATTCACAATTGCAAAGATGTGCAATCAACGTAAGTGCCCATCAACTGATGAGTGGAGTAAGAAAATGTGGTGCAACGTGGATTAATACTCAGCCATAAAAAATAATGAAACATGTCTTTTATAGCAACTTGGATGGAGCTGGAGGTCATTATCCTAAGTGAAACATCTCAGGAATGGAAAAACAAATGCGTCACATACTTACTTGTAAGTAGGAGTTAAACGATGGCTATACATGGTCATACGGAGTGATGTAATGAACTTTAGAAACTCAGAAAGGAAGAGGGTAGGAGGGGAATGAGGGAT
Source organism: Lepilemur ruficaudatus (assembly GCA_963574885.1). NCBI lineage: Eukaryota > Metazoa > Chordata > Mammalia > Primates > Lepilemuridae > Lepilemur > Lepilemur ruficaudatus. The sequence continues at coordinate 95,541 of CAUYRT010001368.1, forward strand.
CAAAAATTACCTATCAGGTACAATGTACACTATTCAGGCGATGGGTACAATAAAAGCCGTGACTTCACCACTATATGATTCATCTGCATAACAAAAAGCACTCTTATTTTTACCCCTTAAAATTGTAGAAATTAAGGAAAAAAAAGAATCTCCTAGTATTTTGGTCTTTGATTTCCAGTCTCCAGTACTGTGAGAAAACAAATGTTTGTTGTTTAAGCTACCCAGTCAAGTGTTATTTTGTTATGACAGCTCAAGAAGACTAATACAATCACAAACAAATTATGGTCTCTATTTTTCCACATATTTACATAATCTTGATTCAAATATTGAGAGAGAGAGAGAGAGAGAGAGAGAGAAAGAGAGGGAAAGAGAAAGAAAGTTTAATACACTTATCTATATTTGTGATTATATATTCATAAAATACTTTTCATAAATAATTGATTTCAAATCAATTCATTTTAATTATTAATTATTATTAATTTTATCTGCATG